>WNWK01014470.1:0-25000 GCA_009830355.1 Cherax destructor | reverse complement strand
GTTAATGATATATTAACGCGAGTGTTATTATACAATTTTTTACCGTTCAGGGCCACGACTTAAACACACGTGTGTATTTGTGTATCTCTAAATATATATACACTGAAAGATGTGTGCCTCTTAGAATATATATTTAGAGGTACAATAAATGCATACGTCTCCTTGTATATACACGGATGGGAATGCATTTCTTAGTGTATATATACCGAGAGGCGTGTCTCTCATTCAAGACATATACTGAGGTGAATATTTCTGTATATACACCGGTGTGTATTTCTTAGCGTATATACACAGCAACGTGTGTATTTCTGTATATACACCGAGAGGTGTATATCTCTCAGTTATGTGTGGAGAGGTGTATATCTCGGTATACATACACCGAGATGTAATAATCGCAACCGAGAGATAGCAGATGCAAATCAACCATAGGTAAGGCGGAGTTGAATGACAGCTCTGGGCCTTTCATGCTGCAGTCAACCCTTTGTCAAGATCTTGTAAAAATGCTGACCTCCATTTCTATTTCAGTATTGCAAGCTCTTGACAGTGTTGGCTGCAACACGAAAGGCCTAGAGTTGTCATTTAACTCCTCCCCCACTGTGGTTGACTTGCATACATCGAGATATGTGTATTCCTCAGAAATGGAGTGATCGTCCAGGGTAAACATGGAGTGTGTATCCAGACATGAAGTGGTGTATATTGCTCAGTGAATACACAACAAGAACTTCATTTTTGTACTGAAGTATACCAGATATTAGAGTACCGGCGAACTGCAGCCTTAATAACTGGAGCAATTAATAGGCTTTAACCTCACAAACTATCTAACTAATTAAACGAAGAGGCGGCGCCTGAGCCAATATTACTGAAGAGTCTTCGTGGTGCACTATATTAGTATTATTAACGCTGTCATTATCATTACTGATATTATTTTTAATTATTACTATTGATATTAATTATTACTATTAATATTATTATATTCACAGCGAAGGGTTATATAATAATAAGAAATCAGATTCGATACGAGAGGAGAGGTGCCTCCAATTCGTTAGATCAAGAGCCCCTCACTAGCATCAAGGCACCCACCTCCTTCCTTCCCACCTTGAAGAGTCCGCTCTAAATGGACTTTTCAATGGCTTCCCCCGCGGTAACCATAGCAACCCCACACACACCCACACAGAAACTCCCATAACAGCAATTACTGAATGGTGACCATACAAACAAACTCGCTTATTTATCTCTTATCTCGGACAAAGCATTTTAATTATTCTCTTGCTCCTTTGAGAGACGATTTGTGGCTCTGTAATTCTGCCGTGTACTGGTAAAAGACGGGGGATAGAGAGAAACTTTAAATTAAAAACGAGAGAAAATGTTAAATGGTATCAGGTGGAGGTAGCCTAGCGTGTTGTTGAGGACCACACCAAGCAATCACCAGCCCTCTCATACATGCTATACTGACCTTATACATGCTATACTGACCTTATACATGCTATACTGACCTTATACATGCTATACTGACCTTATACATGATATACTGACCTTATACATGCTATACTGACCTTATACATGTTATACTGACCTTATACATGCTATACTACCATACACATGTTATATTGACCGTATATATGCAATATTTACCTTATACATGCTATACCGACCTTATGAATGCTATACTGATCTTATACATGCTATACTGACCTTATACATGATACACTGACCTTATACATGCTACACTGACCTTATACATGCTACACTGACCTTATACATGCTACACTGACCTTATACATGCTATACTACCATACACATGTTATATTGACCGTATATATGCAATTCTGACCTCATACATGCTATACTGACCGTATACATGCAATACTAACCTTATACATGCTATACTGACCTTATGCATGCTATCCTGACCTTATACAAGCTTCTCTGACCTTTTATGTACATGTAATACAATCTCTCATACATGTTATACACTCCCTCACACACAGTATAATCCACTCATGCGCATACTACACACGCCATACATGTTTTATGAGCCTCCCTCTTACACCACCCATCGTAACATTCCTTATACATATTTCTCCCACATACGTCACCTCTGTATCCAGACTAGACAATGAGTGGGTATCCAGACTAGACACGGAGTGGGTATCCAGACTAGACACGGAGTGGGTATCCAGACTAGACACGGAGTGGGTATCCAGACTAGACACGGAGTGGGTATCCAGACTAGACACGGAGTGGGTATCCAGACTAGACACGGAGTGGGTATCCAGACTAGACACGGAGTGGGTATCCAGACTAGACACGGAGTGGGTATCCAGACTAGACACGGAGTGGGTATCCAGACTAGACACGGAGTGGGTATCCAGACTAGACACGGAGTGGGTATCCAGACTAGACACGGAGTGGGTATCCAGACTAGACACGGAGTGGGTATCCAGACTAGACACGGAGTGGGTATCCAGACTAGACACGGAGTGGGTATCCAGACTAGACACGGAGTGGTATCCAGACTAGACACGGAGTGGGTATCCAGACTAGACACGGAGTGGGTATCCAGACTAGACACGGAGTGGGTATCCAGACTAGACACGGAGTGGGTATCCAGACTAGACACGGAGTGGGTATCCAGACTAGACACGGAGTGGGTATCCAGACTAGACACGGAGTGGGTATCCAGACTAGACACGGAGTGGGTATCCAGACTAGACACGGAGTGGGTATCCAGACTAGACACGGAGTGGGTATCCAGACTAGACACGGAGTGGGTATCCAGACTAGACACGGAGTGGGTATCCAGACTAGACACGGAGTGGGTATCCAGACTAGACACGGAGTGGGTATCCAGACTAGACACGGAGTGGGTATCCAGACTAGACACGGAGTGGGTATCCAGACTAGACACGGAGTGGTATCCAGACTAGACACGGAGTGGGTATCCAGACTAGACACGGAGTGGGTATCCAGACTAGACACGGAGTGGGTATCCAGACTAGACACGGAGTGGGTATCCAGACTAGACACGGAGTGGGTATCCAGACTAGACACGGAGTGGGTATCCAGACTAGACACGGAGTGGGTATCCAGACTAGACACGGAGTGGGTATCCAGACTAGACACGGAGTGGGTATCCAGACTAGACACGGAGTGGGTATCCAGACTAGACACGGAGTGGGTATCCAGACTAGACACGGAGTGGGTATCCAGACTAGACACGGAGTGGGTATCCAGACTAGACACGGAGTGGGTATCCAGACTAGACACGGAGTGGGATCCAGACTAGACACGGAGTGGGTATCCAGACTAGACACGGAGTGGGTATCCAGACTAGACACGGAGTGGGTATCCAGACTAGACACGAGTGGGTATCCAGACTAGACACGGAGTGGGTATCCAGACTAGACACGGAGTGGGTATCCAGACTAGACACGGAGTGGGTATCCAGACTAGACACGGAGTGGGTATCCAGACTAGACACGGAGTGGGTATCCAGACTAGACACGGAGTGGGTATCCAGACTAGACACGGAGTGGGTATCCAGACTAGACACGGAGTGGGTATCCAGACTAGACACGGAGTGGGTATCCAGACTAGACACGGAGTGGGTATCCAGACTAGACACGGAGTGGGTATCCAGACTAGACACGGAGTGGGTATCCAGACTAGACACGGAGTGGGTATCCAGACTAGACACGGAGTGGGTATCCAGACTAGACACGGAGTGGGTATCCAGACTAGACACGGAGTGGGTATCCAGACTAGACACGGAGTGGGTATCCAGACTAGACACGGAGTGGGTATCCCAGGACTAGACACGGAGTGGGTATCCAGACTAGACACGGAGTGGGTATCCAGACTAGACACGGAGTGGGTATCCAGACTAGACACGGAGTGGGTATCCAGACTAGACACGGAGTGGGTATCCAGACTAGACACGGAGTGGGTATCCAGACTAGACACGGAGTGGGTATCCAGACTAGACACGGAGTGGGTATCCAGACTAGACACGGAGTGGGTATCCAGACTAGACACGGAGTGGGTATCCAGACTAGACACGGAGTGGGTATCCAGACTAGACACGGAGTGGGTATCCAGACTAGACACGGAGTGGGTATCCAGACTAGACACGGATGGTATCCATAGGGGGTATCCAGACTAGACACGGAGTGGGTATCCAGACTAGACACGGAGTGGGTATCCAGACTAGACACGGAGTGGGTATCCAGACTAGACACGGAGTGGGTATCCAGACTAGACACGGAGTGGGTATCCAGACTAGACACGGAGTGGGTATCCAGACTAGACACGGAGTGGGTATCCAGACTAGACACGGAGTGGGTATCCAGACTAGACACGGAGTGGGTATCCAGACTAGACACGGAGTGGGTATCCAGACTAGACACGGAGTGGGTATCCAGACTAGACACGGAGTGGGTATCCAGACTAGACACGGAGTGGGTATCCAGACTAGACACGGAGTGGGTATCCAGACTAGACACGGAGTGGGTATCCAGACTAGACACGGAGTGGGTACCCAGACTAGACACGGAGTCTGTACCCAGACGTGAAGCCTGCATCCAGACTAGACATGGAGTCTGTACTCAGACATGGCGTGTGCATCCAGACTAGACAGACGTCTGAACGCAAACATGAAATGTGTACCGGGATATGGAGTGTGTACACAGAAATGAAGTGTGTACACAGAAATGGAATGTGTACACAGAAATGGAGTGTGTACACAGAAATGGAGTGTGTACACAGAAATGGAGTGTGTATACAAACTAGACATGCTCAAGAGCCAGCCTTCCTGCCCTAGACTGGTAAGTGGAGAGACTTATTATATCCGAGTCGATACTGGATAATTAATTTTAGATATATCCCACTCAATACTGGATAATTAATTTTAGATATATCCCACTCAATACTGGATAATTAATTTTAGATATATCCCACTCGATACTGGATAATTAATTTTAGTTAATATATCTCACTCTGTACTGGATAACTGGTATTAGTTAATACATTCCACTCTGTACTGGATAACTGGTTTTAATATATTCCACTTTGTACTGGATAACTGGTATTAGTTAATATATTCCACTATGTACTGGATAACTGATATTAATATATCTCACTCTGTACTGGATAACTGGTATTAATATATCTCACTCTGTACTGGATAACTGGTATTAATATATTCCACTCTGTATTGGATATGTAATAAGTAATATATTCCAAGAGGATCTGGACTCTGAGCATATACAGTATACTCCGCACATATAGTAGTTCAGCAAACATTAAGCGGGGTTTTATAGAAAATATTATAATTTTGGAAAAGTACATTACTTGATACAAAAAAATCATACTAAAATTATTATTATTATTAGTATTACTGTTTGTTTTATTAGTAGTAGTATTTTTCAGGAGGGCGTTAAACCCGCAGGGGTTATATAGCTCCTGGGAGAGGGGTATAGGAAGCGATCAGGTTCGATGCAAGGAATAGGTGAGATTAAATTCCTTGTACATAGTCTCCCTCAGCGGCATTAAGGAATTTCCAGCCTTGAGAGAAAAGAATCAAATAATTGACATTACCAATCAATACTCCACCCTTGGTATGCTGTAATACGATGTATATCACACAATGTTCAACCCTCAGTATGCTGTAATACGATGTATATCACACAATGTTCAACCCTCAGTATGCTGTAATACGATGTATATCACACAATGTTCAACCTCAGTATGCTGTAATACGATGTATATCACACAATGTTCAACCCTCAGTATGCTGTAATACGATGTATATCACACAATGTTCAACCCTCAGTATGCTGTAATACGATGTATATCACACAATGTTCAACCCTCAGTATGCTGTAATACGATGTATATCACACAGATGGACTTCATTTTTTCAAACTATGAAATCCTGGTAGTCAGCGAGCCATAGAAAACCTCAATAAATGGAGCAAACACAAAACAAGCCAGTGGAACAAAAAAGTAATGTAAGAGAGCTGGATTTAATCATGCCGGGAGATCTTAATTTCAAGAATCATAATATCACAACTAAAGAAAAATGATTGGTTGGATAACAAGAACCTTCAAAACAAGAGATACCAAGTCAATGATGGTTGATGGGGTTTAAAGCCTATTAACTAAAGTAGGGTTATTAAGGCTTCACCTATCATTTTCACAACCACATAATACTTTTAACCCTAAAATGGGGATTAAATTAAACTCTTAGGAAATATCCGCTAACAGAAATGCACTTCTCGGTGTGTTTATCCTGTGTTGATACTCTTTAAGACACTCGTCTTCTCTAGACTGGTATACTGTTGCATACTAACAGCCTAAATAAGCAGACGAAACTACACATCTGGAGAAAATACAGAAAAGCTTAACTGCCTTCAGATTCAAACACCAAAAATTTCTGGGAATAAATAAAATCCCGTAAATTGTAGAGCTTAAAGTGTAGGCGAGAAAGATAAAGAATTTGCACCTGGAACATGCTGGAGAGTCTAATTCAAAACTTGCACACAGAAAAAAATCCTAGTGAGAATGGAAAAACAAGCGCAAAATACCCTCGCTGTAAAGCTAGGCTATCACACTAAGACTTAAGATATTACTCGATAAGTGTAAAAGAGTCAACACCTTTTCCACGCCCTTCCTTCATATATAACATACATAAGAGGATTTTCCAAGACATCTCTAGCGGTCTACAAGCGGAAACTTTGTGGGTTCAAGAAAGTTCCTCAAAACTGAGTAAGAGAGTATAGACACTCAGTGACTCACGCACAAACTGAAGCAAAGCAGACTTATGGCAGAAGCACAACGGACGTATCACTCACAAAGTACACACAACGGATTCAGGACTTTACAACAGACGCATGATTCACAATAGATACATGACTCACTACAACAGATGCATTACAACACACACATGGACGTATGACTCACAAAGTACGTACAACTCACTCATGACTTACAACAGATGCAAGGCTCAACAGTAACATAAATCATGATGGACCCATTGCTCACAACAGTTGCACGACTCACAACGGACACAACGGACGCATGACTTACAACGGACGCACGAACACGGTTTAACAGAGGTCAGAGCAAGTTGCAGTGCAACGCGGATAATTTGCATAATTCTGCATAATTAACTAGATTGTTACTTACAATATTAGCAGAGTTGCGAGCTTGAAACAGTGGCCCACCCCTGGCCACGCTACCAGTGGTGGCCCACCCTTGGCCACGCTACCAGTGGTGGCCCACCCCTGGCCACGATGCCAGTGGTGGCCCACTCCTGGCCACGCTACCAGTGGTGGACCACTTCTGGTCACATTACCAGTGGTGGTAGTGGGCCACTCCTGGCCATACTATCAGTGGTGGTGGTGGGTCACTATTGGCTACACTACCAGTAGTTGTGGGCCACCCTTGGCCACACTACCAGCAGTGGTGGGCCACCCCTGGCCACACTATCAGTAGTGATGGGCCACCCCCGGCCACACTATCAGTAGTGGTGGGCCACCCCTGGCCACACTATCAGTAGTGATGGCCCATCAATGGCCATACTTCCAGTGTAATGGTCATTGTCCAATGCATATGAAAGCTATCCTATCATTCCCCATATACACGTGTGAGTGTGTGTACTCATCTTGTTGTGGTTGCAGGGGTTGAGTCATAACTCCTGGTCCCGCCTCTTCACTGGACGCTACTAAGTCCACTCTCTCCCTGCTCCCTGAGCTTTGTCGTATTTCTTCTTAAAGCTATGTATGGATCCTGCCTCCACTACATCACTTTCAAAACTATTCCACTTCCTGACAAATCTATGACTGCAAAAATACTTCCTAACATCCCTGTGACTCATCTGAATCTTAATTAAACTTCCAATTGTGACCCCTTGTTGCTGTGTCCCATCTCTGGAACATCCTGTCTCTGTCCACCTTGTCAGTTCCTCTCAGTACTGTTATCATGTTCCCCCTCTCTCTCTCCTGTCCTCCAGTGTCGTCAGGTCGATTTCCTTTAACCTCTCCTCGTAGGACATGCCCCTTAGCTCCGGGACTAGTCGCGTTGCAAACCTCTGCACTTTCTCTAATTTCTTGGCGTGCTTGACTAGGTGTGGGTTCTAGACTGGTGGTGCATACTCAAGTATGGGCCTGACATACACGGTGTACAGAGTCCTGAATGATTCCTTACGGAGGTGCCGGAACGCTATTCTTAGGTTTGCTAATCGCCCAAATACTGCAGCAGTTATTTGGTTGATGTGCGCTTCGGGAGATGTGCTCGCTATTATACTCACCCCCAGATCCTTTTCCTTTAGTGAGGTTTGCAGTCTTTGGACCCCTAAACTGTACTCTGTCCACGGTTTTCTTTGCCCTTCCCCGATCTTCATGACTTTACACTTGTGTGTATGTGTGTACTCACCTATTTGTGGCTTCACGGGTGAGTCACATCTCCTGGTCCCGTCTCTTCGCTGATCGTTAGTTTTAATTTGATCTATGGCAAGATTTATAATATTTTCGCCCCACCTTGTTTAAAAAAAATGAATTACCTTGGCCAGCAAGGTCTTTATTATTACATTAATGGGGAAGCGCTAAACAGGTGCGGGTCATTCAGCGCAGGGACTGGTGGAGACTCTACCCTCCGTCTGCTAATAACGGTGTGTGGGTTGTGGGCCTAGGCGCCCGCATCTTATGTAGCAATTTGAAATACATGTAACGCACATCGCACACATACGTTACAAAACATCTTTTAACTGGGACAACGTTTCGCCCTGTGAAGAGCTTGATCAAGCTCTACGTAGAGCTGTGGACAATGGCAAAAGCCAGCAAATGGAACAAAACAATACATGATGAAACCCAACCTTGGGCAAAACGTTGAATTAATATGACCAGTGTCTTTATTTCTACGTAGATCAAAACGTTGTCCCAATAAAGTTAATATATTCACAAGAAAGCGCTAAATCCTAGAGGTATTTCAGACTGGGGATTTTTTGACCCGGGAGGTAATCAGATTCGATTAAAGGAAGGGAAGGTTATCTCCAGGTCCTCGGATCAAGAGCCCTTAAACACACCTCAAGGCACACCTTTTGAAGAGTGTCTGAATAAAAGCTTCCTCTCCAACCTGTCAGTCATTTACAACTTGTCAGCAATACTCCATTTCATCCACCTGCAGTCACTTCACCCACCTGCAGTCACTTCACCCACCTGCAGTCACTTCATCCACCTGCAGTCACTTCATCCACCTGCAGTCACTTCATCCACCTGCAGTCACTTCACCCACCTGCAGTCATTTCATCCACCTGCAGTCACTTCATCCACCTGCAGTCACTTCATCCACCTGCAGTCACTTCATCCACCTGCAGTCATTTCATCCACATGGAATGCACTTCATCCACCAGAAATAATTATCGACCGATAGCACTAACGTCCCACATTATTAAAAGCAAGATTTCTAAGCACTTGGATTCACAAGAGTTGCATAGCCCAGGGCAGCATGGGTTTACAGCAGGTCGCTCAGGCACTAATTTGACATGGTCTTGGATACACTGGAAGACAAGCAAAATGCAGATGTACATATAGACTGCCAAAATCTTTGACAAGTGTAAAAAAATGAATAACTGATAAAGTGGGAAGATAGGTTTTAAACTTTCTAATAAATAGAAAGCCAAGAGTAAATAATAGTAACAGAGTTAAGTCAGAGGCTGCCACATTGAAAAAGCTCTATACATCAAGCCACCTTATTCGCCCCCCATCCTTTTCCTCATCCTCATATTTGACATAGGAACATAAATCATAGCACCGTATTATCATTTGCAGACGATACTAGAATTTGTATGAGTGTGGCATCCAATGAGGATATTGAGAAAATCCTAGTGGATACAGACCCAAACTTCCAGTGGGTCGCAGAAAACAATATGATGTTCAAGGATGATAAATTTCAGTTACTCCAGTTATGGACAAACTGAGGTAGTAAAAACTGACATAGTATACAACTACTTCTAACCACACAAAATAGCGAAAAACTAACGTGAAGGACTTAGGAGTGATAATATTAGAGGATCTTGTAATCAAGGTTTACAATAAGTGTCGCTATCACAACCGCGAGGAAAATAATATACTGGATAACAAGAATCTTCAAAACGAGAGATGACAAGCCACTGATGGTCCCCTTTAGGTCACTTGTTCTCTCTAGGCTGGAATATTGCTATACACTAACAACCCTTTTAAGGCAGGGGAAACTGCAGACCTTCACTGTTGTATAAATTTAATTAAGCAACTAAATTAGTGGGAACGTTTGAAGTCCCTTGACCTGTACTCCTTGGAACGAAGGCGTTGTAGCCTACAATGTGAAATTCAATATCAATTATTTAAACACTAATTTTACCTTTAGATTCTTAAACTCGTAGGGGTCATACAGCCTCTGATGAATGGGAGGCAATTCGCTTTCATTCAAGATCAAGAAGGATAGTTATATCCAATTCCTGAGATCAAAAGCCCTTCACCAGCATCAAGGTACGCTCCTTGAAGGTTTAAAAAGTTAAGTGTGGTACAGAGGAAGACAATGAAGAAACTTTTACCTTAATAGTGTTTAAGAATTTAAAATTAATAAATTTTCCAGAGTCAGAAAAGTCTGGACATTAAAATTTGTAATACTGCTTGAGGCAGACTTCAAGCCGTCCGTCATGGCCTCCAGACACGTCTTCTTGTTCATGTTCCAGACAAGACTTGTTTGTGGCATTCAGCGAGGCACTTGCACTTACATATTCAAGTTAGTGTGTTATGTTGTTCCTTACTCATATACCTTATTAATAAGTAGCAGCTACAGTGTGTTGTGTTGCTCCTTACTCATCAACTTTCTCATTAAGTAGCAGAACACTGACAAAGTTGAAGAGCCACCCACCTGGAACATCTTGTCAAGTTATGTTGTCAGCCTAAGTCGTATGGCTGAAGTCCTACAGCTAAATATGTGGGAAAACAGTTGAAAATATGCGTGTCTCTGCGCCACTGTGCCATAATAAATTTGTATTGTTGTAACAATACAACACGCTACAGTATGCCACTTCCGTACACTGTAATCAATGGACTGCTGTTACATCAATGCACCACTAAACCCCTTCTCATGGCAACCCTGCACCGCTATTCCATTGCACCACAGGACTCTGTACTACTCCAGTACCTCAGAAACAAACTCATTCCACGCGGTAACTGATCACAATCGTCAAGGCAGTTCGCTGGTCAGGTGAACACCCAGGTGGATTAGATTTACATTCTGCCGACGAGGCAGCTAGATTACTGTGCACTCCATATCCATTCTGTGAACAGTAGCGGCCAGTAAACTGTTCACTCCATAGCCATCCTTTAGACTGTGGAGTAAGAGCATATCCGTACAAGGCCTAGGAACTAGGCCTTTAAAGAGAGATAACACGAAATATTAACATGTTTCAGTATTTGTAGTACAAGCAAATTTAGCCCACTTGAGTGTAGCCCAGTAGCTGGTAGTACACTACAGAGTAGCCCAGTAGCTAGTAGAACACTTGAAAGTAGCCCAGTAGCTGGCAGCACACTAGAAAGTAGCCCAGTAGCTAGTAGAACACTTGAAAGTAGCCCAGTAGCTGGCAGCACACTACAGATTAGCCTAGTAGCTGGTAGCACACGAGAAGCCCTGTAGTTGGTACCATACTAAAGCGTAACCAAGGTTACTTTGATAGATTTAAAAACCTATCGTCTACACGAGGGTCATCAAATCTGCATTTCAACTGTACGCCAATAGTCAAGAATACTTTTAATTCCTAAAATAGGGATTAAAGCAAACTATCAGTGTATATACACAGAGATATACACCTTTCAATGTACACTGCCGTGGGCGAAGCACACGACCACCTGCTGAGCTGAAGTGAGGAAGTAGGTCAGTCCTGAGTGGGAAAACCCACGCTGTAATATGTCTTGCTTTGGTCGAAGAATATCAACATCTGTTCCTGCCTATCTACTTCTTTGTTGAAGAGTAAAGACACGTGCAGTAGAACATTTCGCTCCAAGAAGAGTTTTTCCAAGAGGTTTACTCAGAGATTTTGCTGGTCTCGCAGGCAGGTGTCGCTGGTGTGTACCTAGGCGTGGCAGCTTGGTGTGCTCACCTATATTTTGTTAAAGGGGCGAGTCTCAGCTCCTGGCCCCGCCTCTTTGCTGGTCGCTACTAGGTTCACTCTCTCCTGGCTTCGAGAGCTTTAATCGTACCTCTTCTTAAAGCTTTGTATGGATCCTGCCTCTACCACTTTATTATCCAGGTCGTTCCACTTCCTGACTACTCTAAGGCTAAGGAAATACTTCCTAACGTCCATGTGACTCATCCGAGTTTCCTGTTTTCGTTTCCCGTGTTCCTGTTTCCCATCTGTCAATCTGTCCCTATTCACCCTATCAATTTCCTTAGTATTTTGAGCATTACCATCATATAACCCTCCTAAGCCTTCTGTTCTCCAGTGCATGTCCCTTAGCTCCGGGACTAGTCTCGTTGCAAACCTCTGCATGTTCTCCAATTTCTTGATATGTTTAACTAGGTGTAGATCTCATACTGGTGCTGCACACTCTAGAATGGACCTGAAGTGCACGGTATACAGTGTCATGAATGACACCTTACTTGGATGACTAAAAGCTAGTCATAGATTTGCCAGACGTGCATTTGCTGTAGCAGTTTTGTTAATGTGCGCCTCAGGCGATATGTTCGGCACAATACCCACCCCAAGGTCTTTCTCCTTGAGTGAGGTTTGCAGCCTTCGTCCCCTAAACCTGTATACCGTCTGCTCTTCCGTAAACTTAATAACTTTACACTTGCTGGGGTTAAACTCCAGTAGCCACTTGTTACACAAAACTTGCAGCCTGTCCACCTCAATTTGCAGCCATTCCTGGTGCACGTCTGCTTGTATTCTCATTTGTTTCACATTTGCGAACAGGGATACCTCTGACTATCCCTTCCGTCACATCTTTCACATATACAAAAAAATAGCATCGGCCCAAGTACTAATCCTTGTGCAATCCCGCTCGTCACATGCACCCATTCCAACACCTTTTCAAGGCCAATCACTCGTGTGTGTGTGTGTGTGTGTGTGTGTGTGTGAAGGAGCTGTGTAAGGATAGCGACCAGGTCTTCGTTCACGGTCAACCCTTCCTATCAGTTCATACTCTCGCTGTTAATGCTGTGGGTTGGCTCGTGTACAGCTGCACTGGCATCCACGGTCATTGTCAGATGCAACTGCTACAGCTGGAGAGCCTCACGCTCAGTTGATACACGTAGCAGTGGCGTCAGTAATACTCTATCTCTGTCTGTCTGTCTGTGCCTTCTCTCTCTCTCTCCACTTCGTTTAATTTTCTTATTTTTACAACCACATATTTTGCTTTGCCTTTTTCGGCTTCCTTTGCCAGTTCGGTTCATTTCGCTTTTTTCCCCCCACGTCTCTAACTTCAGTTTTCTTACGCTCCATTTCAACCCCATGTCCTATATTTTCGTCTCCTTTTTCCCGTCTTCTTTTCCTATCCCCGAAGTCGATGAACGAGACAGCGAAAATATAACACAGTGACAGAGTAGGGAGAGAAGGAGGGAGGGAAGGTGGAAGGTAAGGAAGAAGGCAGGAATGGAAGATGGGAGGGAGCACCTCACTTATTATAATATTTTGGAGAAGCAGTTAAGTTTACAAACACAAATTTTTATTTTAAAAATTACTGTACACACAAAACATACAATAATTTGAAGGTCTGTAGGACGCATAGCATTTCTAGCAAAGAAAAGCAGGACAGGTCCAATTCCTTACATCAAGAGCCCCTCGCCGGCATCAAGTCGCCTCAAAAGAGAGCTAGATCTAGCGACAAGGAAGTATCCCTTGACGCCCCGAGCGTTGTATTGAACCCGCTATCGGATCATTGTGAGCATCGGGATTTACGATGTGAATGTGTCGGCAGCGGCTGAGTCCGCTTTAGATCCTCCTTATTGTGAAGGTATCTGAATATCACAGTCGTCGAGGTCAAGATTGTGGAGGCAACGCTGCTACTGCTGTTGTTGTTGCTGCTACTGTTGTTGATACTGAAACTGCTATTGTTGTTACTGGTGGTGCTGCTGCTGTTACTGCTTTGCTAGAACTTCTGTTAATGCTGCAGCTGTTGCTTTTGGTGTTGTTGTTGTTCTTGCTGCTGCTAGAATTGCTGTTCTTGCTGATACTGATTCTGCTGCGACTATTGTTGGTACTGCTGTTTTTTTGACACTTATGCTACTTCTGTTGTTGCTGCTAGTACTGCTGCTGCTACTACTACTGCTGTTGTTGTTGCTAGCACAGCTGCGGTTGGTACTGCTGCTGTCGTTGCATGAACAACAGCACCCTCTCCCTTACATGACCTAATGAAACACCACCTGTTGCATGAACTAATGAGAACACCACCACCTGTTGCATGAACTAATGAGAACACCACCACGTATTGCATGAACTAATGAGAACACCACCACCTGTTGCATGAACTAATGAGAACACCACCACCTGTTGCATGAACTAATGAGAACACCACCTGTTGCATGAACTAATGAGAACACCACCACCTGTTGCATGAACTAATGAGAACACCACCACCTGTTGCATGAACTAATGAGAACACCGCCACCTGTTGCATGAACTAATGAGAACACCACCACCTGTTGCATGAACTAATGAGAACACCACCACCTGTTGCATGAACTAATGAGAACATCACCACCTGTTGCATGAACTAATGAGAACACCACCACCTGTTGCATGAACTAATGAGAACACCACCACCTGTTGCATGAACTAATGAGAACACCACCACCTGTTGCATGAACTAATGAGAACACCACCACCTGTTGCATGAACTAATGAGAACACCACCACCTGTTGCATGAACTAATGAGAACACCACCACCTGTTGCATGAACTAATGAGAACACCACCACCTGTTGCATGAACTAATGAGAACACCACCACCACCAGCATCACCACCTCTCTGGTGTGAGCAGAATGCTCTAACTTCTGAACTGACAGGGAAATTAACGAATTTTGAAGGATAGAAGTATTATAATAAACTCAGAGAGAGAGAGAGAGAGAGAGAGAGAGAGAGAGAGAGAGAGAGAGAGCACCACGGTCAGTGTCTGAGAGTGGCTGAGGACTTCATCTTTAATCCACTCCCAAGCAGCTCGTAATCATAGCCGTTTCCTCTTTTTTATCTACTTCACTGCGTTTTGCCTGGCGGGAAGGGAAGAGGGAGAGGAGAGTAGGGGAGAGAGAGCCAGAAGAGGAAAGGAGGGGAGAGGAGAGCGGAAGAGATGAGAGGGGAGAAGATGGGAGTCAGGGGAGAGTTCTGGCTCCCATCATTACCGCCCTCATTACCCTGGTCTGACCTTCCATCTCTCTTCTCTCATCTTCCCACTTGTCACATCCTAAGGATTGTCTTCCCTTGATCTTTCCCTCCTCCTCTTGTTTACCTTCTGTTGTGTGCCTCTTTATTTTCAATTGTAGCGTGTCTCTGTATTTTGTGTCCTCTTGTATCTTTGTTGCTGTGTACTGTTGTCTGTTTACTGTGTCCTGTGTGTACAGATTTTGTGAAAGCCTTCAGAGGGACATAAGCAAACTCGCACAACACACACTGGCCAAAAGAAGTGAGAGATGAATACGACTCTAGACATGACAGTTTGATGTGGCCTGGACTCTAGACACGCCATAGTTTGTCCTGGATTCTAGACATGACATTGTTGAGTCCTGGACTCTTAGACACATCATTAGTATCATGGACCCTACATACGCCATAATTTGCATACTGGTGGTGGGCAAAGTATTATTTTGTAAGTAGTAAATGTAAATGTTGCATATGGCCTTTGAGTGTGAGCTGCCCACGCCACATCCACTTTTCTGGTGAAGGACCCAGGTAAAACTTTTCAGACAAGCGCGAAATTAACAAAAAATAAAGTCGATGAAGGTATTCTCCATTCGCCAGAAAAGTTGATATTCTATGGACAGGCGTCTCTAATCTTCATGCTTAATACTTTCAAAGCATATATTGCCCATTACTATACCGTGTCCAAGACACAATGTCGTGTCTAGAGACCATGACACAAACTATGTCGTGTCTAGAGTCCCGGACACAAACTATGTGCCTAGAGACCAGGACACAAACTATGTCGTGCCTAGAGTCCCGGACACAAACTATGTCGTGCCTAGAGTCCCGGACACAAACTATGTCGTCTAGAGTCCCGACACAAATATGTCGTGCCTAGAGTCCCGGACACAAACTATGTCGTGCCTAGAGTCCCGGACACAAACTATGTCGTGCCTAGAGTCCCGGACACAAACTATGTCGTGCCTAGAGTCCCGGACACAAACTATGTCGTGCCTAGAGTCCCGGACACAAACTATGTCGTGCCTAGAGGCCAGGACACAAACTATGTCGTGTCTAGAGTCCCGAACACAAACTATGTCATGCCTAGAGTCCCGGACACAAACTATGCCGTGTCTAGAGTCCCGGACACAATGTCGTGCCTAGCGTCCAGGACACAAACTATGTCGTGCCTAGAGACCAGGGCACAAACTATGTCGTGCCTAGAGACCAGGGCACAAACTATGTCGTGCCTAGAGACCAGGGCACAAACTATGTCGTGCCTAGAGACCAGGGCACAAACTATGTCGTGCCTAGAGACCAGGGCACAAACTATGTCGTGCCTAGAGTCCCGGACACAAACTATGTTGTGTCTAAAGTCCCGGAAACAAACTATGTCGTATCTAGAGTCCTGGACACAAACTATGTCGTGCCTAGCGTCCAGGACACAAATTATGTCGTGCCTAGCGTCCAGGACACAAACTATGTCGTGCCTAGAGTCCAGGACACTACGTCATGCCTAGCGTCCAGGACACACTACGTCGTGCCTAGAGTCCAGGACACACTACGTCGTGCCTAGAGTCCAGGACACACTACGTCGTGCCTAGAGTCCAGGACACACTACGTCGTGCCTAGAGTCCAGGACACACTACGTCGTGCCAAGAGTCCAGGACACACTACGTCGTGCCTAGAGTCCAGGACACACTACGTCGTGCCTAGAGTCCAGGACCCACTACGTCGTGACTAGAGTCCAGGACCCACTACGTCGTGCCCTGGTTCCGGAACACAACAATACCTCAGGTATGGATATTTAAGTAATTAACGCAGGATAATTCTGAAAAATTCCGAGCCATTTAAACTGTTGTTAAAAATTCTGAAGTGAGCTGTAATGGTGTGGAAACTCCAGCTGAGGAAAAATTAAGTAACAGGACGATTCTTAGTGCCTGAGCTGAGAGAGGGAGAGATGGAGACAAGGTGAGGGAGGGAGGGAGGATGGAAAGAAGGGAGAGAAGGAGACAAAGAAAAAGGTAAGATGTTAGGGATGAAGGTAAGATTGGAGGAATGAAGGTAAGATGGGAGGAATGAAGGTAAGATTGGAGGAATGAAGGTAAGATTGGAGGAATGAAGGTAAGATGGGAGGAATGAAGGTAAGATGGGAGGAATGAAGGTAAGATGGGAGGAATGAAGGTAAGATGGGAGGAATGAAGGTAAGATGGGAGGAATGAAGGTAAGATGGGAGGAATGAAGGTAAGATGGGAGGAATGAAGGTAAGATTGGAGGAATGAAGGTAAGATTGGAGGAATGAAGGTAAGATGGGAGGAATGAAGGTAAGATGGGAGGAATGAAGGTAAGATGGGAGGAATGAAGGTAAGATGGGAGGAATGAAGGTAAGATGGGAGGAATGAAGGTAAGATTGGAGGAATGAAGGTAAGATGGGAGGAATGAAGGTAAGATGGGAAGGGAATGGGAAGAGGTAAGATGGGAGGAATGAAGGTAAGATGGGAGGAATGAAGGTAAGATGGGAGGAATGAAGGTAAGATGGGAGGAATGAAGGTAAGATGGGAGGAATGAAGGTAAGATGGGAGGAATGAAGGTAAGATGGGAGGAATGAAGGTAAGATGGGAGGAATAAAAGTAAGATGGGAGGAATGAAGGTAAGATGGGAGGAATGAAGGTAAGATGGGAGGAATGAAGGCAAGATGGGAGGAATGAAGGTAAGATGGGAGGAATGAAGGTAAGATGGGAGGAATGAAGGTAAGATGGGAGGAATGAAGGTAAGATGGGAGGAATGAAGGCAAGATGGGAGGAATGAAAGCAAGATGGGAGGAATGAAGGCAAGATGGGAGGAATGAAGGCAAGATGGGAGGAATGAAGGCAAGATGGGAGGAATGAAAGCAAGATGGGAGGAATGAAGGCAAGATGGAAGGAATGAAGGCAAGATGGAAGGGTTGGAGAGAAGGAACAGACAGGATAGGAGGGAGGGAATGAGGGAAAAGGGAAAGGATTGGAATAAATTTTATCCACATTTTTTTTATATTATGGACATAATGCCACGGTTGCATAATCAAATTTTGATCCCACGTATAGTGTGATCAGGTTTCTCAGCATTTCCCATCCGTATATCCCAAGGATATTAGAAAGTTTTAAAGTTGGTCAGTAAAGCACAGGAGTTTCTCACGGTTGTGAATCTTCCAGTAACAATTATTTTTACTGATGATTCCCATGTCCCTACACCTTTGTCTGACGTTGTCAATATTTTATTAAACCAATACATATTCCTCCTGTAACCTGGTTTACATTTTTTTCATTTCTGTTACACTGCCCTTATCCGCATTCAATTACATCATCTCTTTAGCACTCTTACTCAATATATTCACCACTTCTTGCAGTTATTTTTATTTCTTATCATGCATACGATTATCAGGAAAACAATTCATATACTTTTTTAATTGTTGCTTGCATGTAGTTTAAATAAATTGGAATCACTGGCACTTCGCTACTGACATACATCATGGCACACTTTATTTGCTATTACTGTTACCATTTTCATTTTCCTATATATATATATATATATATATATATATATATATATATATATTGCTTTCCATTTTTCTGCAAAAGGAAAAATCAACAATTTCACAACAAAATTTGTCAGCGAGAAATTCCTAGAATTCCGAGAACCCTACTCATCACTTTTTTTTTATTAAATATCGTCAAAATGTGTGCTATTTTTTTTATTTGTCTGCCATTTTACCTCTTGGAACGAATGCTCAAAGATTTACATCGTGAATAATCTCGTTTGTCTGCCCATTTTTAGAAGCCATTGTGCTATCTCACCTAGCTCCTCTTATTTTTTCCTTGTTGACATCCAGGGGTAGCCTCTTATACTACTCTTCAGAGTCGACGCGTCATATGTCGAACGTGAATTCCGTGTACTCTCCGATATACAGGAGAGTCTACTAAGATATGTTGAACTGATAGCTCAGCCTAGCTGTGTCCGCAGTGAAGTACAGGACACCTCTCCAAATGAAACCTGTGTGTGTCTGATTTATAATTGTGTAAGTGTTGTTTCCCACACCTCTCGGTGATGGAAAGATGACCAGGACCCCAATTATGGTCTTTATGGGGAAAAAAATTGTGCTCTAACTTGGAGTAATTTTTTTTTCCAGAAAACTGTTGAGAGTACTGGAAAATAATATAAGAAAGGGACCTTCCTTTGGGAGATTTATAAGTCTTAAATAATAGATCAAGTGTTTGAGTTGCTTGGACTAACAAAAATTAGTCCACAGTTTGCCATTCTGAGGTTTGCTAATCTTACATATGCTACCGAAATTATTCGGTATATGTGCAATTCTGGTGATATACTTTGTTAGCTTTACCCCCAGGTCCTTTACGCTTTCTAATACTTGCAGTTTTCTCCGTCCATGGTGTACTGTATTCATTCTGTCCTCGTGTGCATGCGTGTGTGTGTTTACAGTTATGTGGGCGAGGTGGTAAGGCAGAAGGGATGATCAATACTACTTGTTTTATGTTTATAAGCTTGATTAACTTTACCTTGTCTAATTACACTGAAAGGTCAACATTAAAAAACTTTAGTCTGGAGGAACTGAGCAAGAACTGCTAACCATTTTTGCATTCATTGTTTAACTATTTGCTGTCTGTGTATTACTATACTCAAGGCTATTAAATGTTCCTACACGAAAAAGATAATAAATGAAATCTCTATTAATTATTTGCATAACACGTAACACAAGCTTCTCCCCTCACTTTTTTTTTTACCACATCGGCCCTCTCCCCCCAAAGGCGTCGGTAATTCAAAAAAGGAAACACATTCACTATGACCTATTCGGTTGCTGTCTAGCTGTGTTGCAAGAAGTGCGAAGGCATCACAAATCAAGAGTCCCTCTAAACTGCAACATCAACACCCTTACGCATATACACACACGCATTCCCCCCAACCTCACTCCTTCCTGTCTCTCACAACCCCACTCCTCTCTACACCTCTATTTGTAATGTACATATACCTTAGCATACCACAACTACACAAACCTCACTCTTCTCCCATGTACAGTAGCATATCACACCTACAACCCCATTCCCCATCCCATTTAAACACCAGCATACCACACCTACATAAATCTCACCCCCTCCCATTTACACACAAGCATATCATTTAACCTCCCATGATCAACGCTACTTGCCACCCCCTGAACTCCCACCATAATCCCCAGAAATACCCAACTCCCAAACCACAGAGAAAACCTCCCTCCCAAGAAGTATCTTCCTTCAGTGAGGAGTCCAACTTCCCACTATGCTACTTGAGACTCCTCCCTCCCAAGTATCCATTATCTCCTTCTCTATCTCCTCCTCCTCCTCTTCTCCTTCCCCTCCCTCACACCAATAAGATGAAAAAAGGTTCAAGAGGACCCAGAGAACAATGAAAGACAAGTGGATCAAGGCGTACACAAATGCTGATTGTATCGCCAACACAAATGGACAACTGAAAGAGAAAATAACAAAGGAGCAGCCACGTATAACAGCCTTCACGAATACAAAGCTAACTGGGATAATATATGCAATGTTCCTAAAGAGGAAGGATGGGAGGGAGGGAGGGGGATGTCTTCAGTGAGAAGAAGAATGTTGCACAAACTAGCAGAGCAGGCGGGGGTGACAGGAGTGTTCCACTGAATTTAGGAGCACCTAGGAATAAAAGGAAAAATATTACTGTATAACAGGAGTCATCAGGATGGGCGAGGGTAACAATTGGGATTCCCCAGAGATTAGTGTCAGGATTTCTACTATTTCAAATTTATGTAAATGATTTGCCAGAATAAAATCATTTGTCCATATCTGCAGATGACAAAAGAGTGAACAACACACCAACCATATTGCTAAAGGTGCTAAGTAAGACTGGTGAACATCACATTAACATCAGCAACCCTTAAAGTACTTTATGAAAGTTACATACGTTAATTAGATCAAGAGAGAACTAGGCGAGACATGATTATGACGTACAAAATACTAAGTAGTACAGACATGAAGGATACAGACAAACCGAAATAAAACGATCAACTATACAGAGACAAAGTAAAAACGTAGATTAGTCACAGAAAATGTTAGGAAATATTTCAGCAGTAAACGGCTAGTAGGGAAGTGGAATAAGCTGAATGAAGAAGGCAAACTCTATACATAGTTTCAAGAGTAAATATGATAACACCTCCACGGAACAAGAAATTGATAACTAGAGTCAATAAATTTCAAGAGGTGAGACTTAGAAGCTGTGAATCGACCCCCATAAGCACAAATTGGCGACTGTAAATCATGAAGTACACAGCCACACTCCTCAAACCACCAAGTCGATGTCAGTCGTGCCAAAGGATCAACGATGGAAGTGGAATTTCTGGAATGTTTTTCACCACCGGAATGTTTAAGGTATTCCCAAAAGAAGCAGAAATATTGGATGCTCATTCCTGGAATATTTTTGGCTATGACATGCTGCGCGAACTATCATAATCTGTCAGATAACAGGGTCCATATTTCTCAAGATATTTCCTTCCCTGACATTTTAAAAGGTCTCACGTAATACACCTTTTTATAAGTATTTTTTATCTTTAAGCAGGTAACTTATATAGATTCCCATTACCAGACTAATTACCAAAATTGTTCACTTTGGTTGGTTAATTAGGTATCCCCGTAAAGTGGTATCAATAGTGATTGTCAGAGTTAATTTTCTTCTTTTGTTCTTCCTTCGAGGTTTCCGATCGATAACTATTTTCATCCTATCTACCGCTGTATGTGTGTGTGTTTATAGCAGTAACGGTATCAAATGTTGGTTATTACATATTTCAGCCTCACAGAAAGGCCTTCAGTAATCTAGTGTACAAGAGGTCAAGCTAGTTTACAAGGGCAGGGCACAAATGACCTAAGTCAAGGGGTGGAACAAATAACTTCATGGCATGGGATTTTAAAATTGGATCGTGTTGCAATTGTAATCATAATATATACAAGTAAATTCGTGGCAAATTAATTAAAAACAGAAATTGCTTCTTCAGACAACAAACAAAATTTTATTAAAAAAAGTTCAATTACTTTCCTCACAGAAATATATGTGGGACGGACGTTTGTAAAGATTCCCTTGGAAATAAATCACACTGGCTAAATTAAGGAAATACTAGGTTAAATCTCATAAAATACCACTGGTGTATAATTACAACAACAACGAGCTTGACGAAAAATTGTACATATTTATACTTTTGTCTGTAAAATGATTTGTAGTTCCTAAATACAGCCTCACATGTGTTGTATGTTATCACCGTGGCCACAGTTTAAGAGTCAGCACACACATCGTAAACAAGGCAGTGGCCGGACGCCCGCCTTTCCCAGCCTCCACAACAAATTTAGTGAAGTGTGTTGCCGCTCTGTTCACCTGCCTTGACTGCTGACAAGCTTCACCCTGCAGCACCTGTGCGAATTCCGTCTTTCCCGTAAATGTAGCGCCACATTTTCTCGGAACTAGTAATACTGAAAACTTAAGAGGGACTTTCGTATTGCCTCTTAGCCTTTTGCAGCTAGCATGGCTAATGCTCGCGAGGCTTGGTTCAATGGTCACCGAGAGGAAGTCTGGAGTGTTTTTAAAGAGTTTTCGGGATCAAACGAAGCTTCGGAAATTGAGGATTTACGAAGGTAGCAAAACCTCAAAACCAAGGACCCAAGGACTTGAGTACACGCAAATGCCCACGCGCGCGTTTGCGAACACACACACTGAATAATTCTTCAGGTGGAAGTTTTATCGAGGTGGGATTACTGGCCTTAGCTTGTAAAATATATGCAGGACCTCTTAGTGTAACTCCTGAAGATCCCTTAAGCTGTGAGGGAGAGAGGGGGGAAGGGAGGGAGAGAGTTAGAGAGAGAGCAAGGGCTAGACACAAAGACATGAATAGAGGTGGTAGAGATCGATCATGTACGTTTGAGTGACTGAGAATGAAGGAGGGATGGGAGGGAGGGGTGGGAAGAGGGAGGAGGTAAGGGAAGAGGAGAGGGAGGTGGGAAATAGAGAGGTGAAGAGGGAGTAGAAAAGGAAGGATTTGAGTGGGGAGAGGGAGAAGGAAAGGGGAGATGAGAGGGAATTAACTGAGAAGGTGAGAAGAAAGGAATTCAGAGGGGGAAGAGGGAATGAGAGGGAGTAGAAGAGGAAGGATTTATTTGGAGGGAAGGGAAGAGGAGAGGGAGTAGAATTAGGAGGAGGGAAGGGAAGAGGAACGGAATTCAGAGGAGGAATATGGAGGAGGTGGTGGGCCAGATAGTCACGCAGTGCTAAGAGGTACATGAACATTCACAGGTATTATCTTCACTGCCAACATCGCCTTCACTACACTGCAACCACCGTCACCACTACTACACAACCTCCATTACCATCACCACTACGACAATAACCAACTGCTACAACCATTACTCCCAATGCAACCACTACCTCCATTATCACTAACCATCGCCACCAACATCACAACCACTATCTCTACAACCACCACCACCATTAATGCCATTGTGATAATTAAATTTCCATTGTCGTTTTTAACGGTCCCCTCAAAACCAGCTCGTCTGCTTCGATGAAACCAAAACCTTTTGTGGAAATTAAATTACCGTTTGGGCAAAAGTTCTTTAGGTTTAAGTCGCCATGAACTAAATTCCAGAAGCAGTTTAAAAAATATCCAATGTGTTTAATTTGACACACACACAAATATATATATATATATATATATATATATATATATATATATATATATATATATATATATATATATATATATATATATATATATATATATGCAATAAGATCACAATAAACAGGTGATATAACAATATGCAGAACAACCACTGTGAAAAGAATAGTGAACTTCCAAGCGTTTTCGTGATTTCTCGCATTATCAAGGAACATTATCAGAACATTGGTTGTTCTGCACACTACTATGTCAATCTTGGAAAAATACGTCTACTGATTTTGAACTACGTAGGTGCCAATTTGACAATTTTGTTGAAATTTGGAAAAAAATTGAGATACTGATATTGATGTGATAATTTGTGATTGCATCATGTAATCGGTTTCAAACCTCCAGTGCCAATACCTTGAGAATGCAGCTTCTGAGCGAATTCACTAAATATGAGTTTTTTGGTATATTAGTCTGGGTTAACTAGAGAATGCCTAGTCTGATTGGATTTATACTTTCAAAGCTGAATTATCTTTGTAAAAAGTTTGATTTTTTTTTGTCCATTTAGAGAGAATTTGTTAGTTTCATTGAAGAAACTGACAAACTATTTTTCATGTTATAACTTATGAATGCCTCTTCTGATTCACTTCGAATCTTCAATGCTGATATTTAACTGCATTAGAAACGTATGCCGCACTCTGTAGCATTATTCCTCAATGTGTGCAGAGGGGACTCGGTTTACCGGATATAGGAATACCTTGAATCGCACAGCGACCAAAACACATCTAGTTGTTTTTGTCGTTATTTTTATTATTATTACTGACGCATATAAGCCTAGTTTCTCCTGTAATTTCCATAACTTCTCAGAGCTCAATCATGCACTTAAGATGCTAAAATTTCTAAGGACTTACACCATAATTTT
>WNWK01014469.1:0-51197 GCA_009830355.1 Cherax destructor | reverse complement strand
AAAGGACTGTCGTCTTTTTTACGTCGAAGGTTGTTTGGGTTCCGACTGCAGTCCTTATGGGAGACTGTAACCCCTTCTTCTTTACAGATAATGCACTTATACTTTTGGCTGTCAAAGCCTACTGTGCATTCTTTAGTGGAATGTTTCCCAGCACACTTACCACACCAAGAATGTAGTATTCCACAGGCTACTGCCACATGGCCATAGTGTTGGCATTTGTAACACCTACGTTGAGGGGTAGGTACACGTCGATGGGTAGGAAACGTAGGCCAGGCACCCAGATATTTCGGGGAGGGGCACAGGGCCAACCCAACTGGCAATAATTTGGGATTTTCCTTTAAGTCTCTTGGGCTTGATGATATGCTCGCTTAGAGTCAAATGGGATGGGTCCATGTCGAGAGGGCGTCCAAAGATTATGATACTGACCCCTTTTTAAAGTGATACGTGTCTGATGGAGGGCGGTGCAGCTTAATATCCCCATAGGTTGTGTTAAGTAGATCACTGATCAGTTCTTTGTTCTGTTCCACAAACACAAAGTTGTGTGAGTTTTTTCCAAAGTGGATTCTCGCCTTCGGATGTGCATTTACTGCTGCCATTAGCCATGCACACCTACCCTGCAGCAGGGTGTTGTCAGGAAGTTCAGCTTAACACAGTCTTCCTTAGAAGAAAGGCTTTTTGCACCCTGTGTGCACCATGGACGTCTAGGTTCACATTGCCTACGAGTCAAGTGAGCCTGACTACGTCGGCCCTCTAGCCCTTTCTCACTTTTCCTTCTTTGTTTACTTATAAAGATCTGGAATCTATCATCATTGTCATCACCTGCAGAAATATATTCGTCTGTGACAGTTGCCATGTTTGCCGGTGATGATAGCTCATGTAAGATTCACAGTATTAATAATATGGTACAATAATGGATTGTACAGACAAGGTCTTACACCTAATCACAAATCACAAGATGAGAATAAAGAGAGGTAGTACGGTGGGTAATATTGATTACAAAAATATTACACAATACAGGCTACTGCCCCCTAATATGATACCTTGTTAAATTAAAAAATATTGCAGACATTACAAGTAATTAAAAATGTTTAAGGTACACTGCATGAGAATTGACAACTCACTGAATTACACTGTATAAAATAAGGAGATACAGTGGACCCTCGGTTAACGAATACCCCGGAAATCGTGCAATTATGTAAGTATAATTTTGTAAGTTCTTGTGGAAGTGTATTTTTGGGGGTCTGAAATAGACTAACCTACGTGAAATTTTTCCTTAAGGGAGTAAATTCATTCGGTAATGGCACTTGAGCAGACTTCAGGAGTGAAGTTTTTACGAAACTCGGGGGTCCACTGTACAATGAAAATGCAATGACATGGGGAATATTACTGCAATGTGAATTAATTGTAAAAGTGAGCTATCTTCACTCTTAATTCAATCAAGAAGTATACTAGTAAAAATGTAAAACAATGCAAAGTAGAAATACAAACAGTAATTTTATGCAATTTGAAAATATACTGGAAAACAAATTTCCTAAAATAAATGACACTAAGAATTAATATGCAATACTGACACAATTAAAGGAAGTGTATTACTGAAAAGATTGCACTCAGTTTTTAATTTTAGCACCTGTCAGAAATAGACAATAAGTAAATTAAAATAGAGCACAAAATACTATGTAGAATAATTGCAGAAATCAGTCACTGGAGAACAATAAAGTAAGTTGCAGAAGTGACTAATGCAGCAATAAAAGTTAATTGTGCACTGGGAATATGTAGACTGAACACTTTAACCCTTTCAGGGTCGAGGCCTCAATTCTTAACTCTCTCTCAGGGTCGAGAAATTTCAAAAAAAAAAAAAAATTATTTTTTCTTATGAAATAATAGTTTTTTTTTTTCTAAATCTAATAGGCTAAAAAAAACATTTCTGCGATCAATACTTACCGAGATATAGATGATTGAAGTTGAGAGAAAATGAGGCATGTACGGCAACATCGGTGACTGCCGGTCGGCCGGTAATTTTTTCTTTTATTTTTTTGAGTTTTTTTTTTTCTTTTTTCTTTTTTCTTTTTCAAATAACTTTTATGGTCTGCGAGACCAATATAAGTGCTGTTTTTCAAATATTCACTCGTTATTTACCTCACAATAACTACACAAACTTTGTTTTCATTACATTGTTTACAAAACATGTTTACAAAAAGTAACAATGTCAAAGATTGTTTATTACTATTTTTCTATCATATATATACATATATACAGTCACTGGACATGTTCCTAGAAGTTGTGGAGCTTGTGGAACTCTTTGAAACATGGTGTCATGCACAATGGTACTTTACACTCCTCACACATAAAACGAGTGTCTCTGCGTTGTTGAGGACGTTTTTTGTATGTGCACAGACATGGCACCTCTTCTGAGCCTTTGTCTTGCAAGCAGTAGCAGGCAGTTTCATTAGGTAGTGATCACCAGGCCTCAGACGAGAGGGTATTTGTTCATAATTTCGTGGGCGCTGTTCTATTGCAGGTGCTATTACTTGGTACTTGAATATTATTTGTCTGACCACAGACAAACAAAATTCACCATATGGTGGTTTGTTTCTGGTCTTCAGCTTATACATATTATAAGCATTGAGCATTGAAATGTCCAGAATATGGAAAAAGAGTTTTATGTACCACTTATAACTCTTACGAACGCAATCAGCAAACCCAATCTGCATGTCACATTTGTCCACTGAACGCATATTGAGAGTGTAGTCCATCACAGCTGCAGGTTTTAGAATGGGTTCATCGGTCTCTCTATTCACCCTGCCAGTGTCTGCCATTTCATTAGGGTGAACTGATGACAACAGTGTGACATCTCGTTTGTCTTGCCACCGAAATGCCATGATGTCATTGGCAGAAAATGCCTGCACCTCACCTCTACGAGTGCCTGCATCAAACCTGGGCATATGCTTACGATTTGCACGCACTGTACCACACACATCTGTCATGTTCACTCGCAAAAAATCACTGAGTAAAGGGCTTGTGTACCAGTTATCAGTATATAATATATGCCCCTTACCAAGATATGGTTCCATCATTGTTCTAACCACATCACCAGAGATACCCAATAACTTCCTGGTATCTTGCAATGTATTACCTCCAGTGTACACAATAATATCCAATACAAGACCACTGTAGCAATCACAAAGTACAAACAACTTTATACCAAAGCGTTTCCTCTTGCTTGGTATATACTGCTTGAACGACAGTCTACCTTTGAATAAAATCAAAGACTCATCAATAACAAGCTTCCTGAAGGGATAAAAATACATATTGAATTTCTGTTTCAGGTACACAAACACATTCCTAATCTTATATAACCTGTCGTTTCTGTCAGGCCTGGTTTTGTCTGATAAATGTAACATGCGTAACAGAAGCACAAATCGATTCACTGGTATAATATCACTGAAACCTGGGGTTGAAATCAGGCGGTCTGTCGACCAGTATGATTTGACACTGTGCTTATAAACATGCGGCATAAGCATTATTGTGGCAAAGAAAAGATACATCTCAGCCACAGTTGTTTCTTTCCACTGGTGTAGACGTGATCCTGGTGAAAGTATTGTGTTTGCCATGGTGTAATCGAAGTATCTGTTGCTTTCCCTGACAATAATATCCATCAGGGGTTCATCAAAGAATAATTCAAAGCATTCCAGTTCAGTGGCATTGTTCCCAAGTGGACAAGATGGGCGTATTCCACTTTGGCTTTCATCAAACTGATGGGGATTGGGAATAAAATTCTGAGCTCCCTGCCAATCCCATTGGCGGTCTGCTGGTGGGTACTGGATATTGACAGGTGGTTGTGGAGGTTGTGGAGGTTGTTGAGGTTGTGGAGGTTGTGGTTGTGCAGGTTGGTGTGGTGGGTGGGTGGGTGAGGGTGGCCTTTGTTGTAGCTGAGCTGAGTCAGCGGCGTGGGTGGCAGCATGGTCCACTGCTGGTGCCTCCCGCCTGGCACCACCACTACCACCACCAGATGCATGCACATTTCTCATACCAATTGCAGCACTATCATCTTCGTTTTCACTATCTGTGCCTGTTGTACCCCACGGGATGTACTCCTAGATGTACTCCTAACCCTTGGAAGAGCATATGGCACACTACCAGAGCGCATATACCGTCGTATATACTGACGCTTCACTGGTGAATATTCCACTTCACTCTCGCTACTGGAACTGTTTTGAAGAGCTTGGAGTTCAAAATCACTATCACTATCATCACCATTGCTCACATCTGAGTCCTGGGTATGAGTAAATAACAATTTCCTCTTTCGTTCTGGTACAACTGAACGTGAACAAGACGGCACAGCACCAGAGGTGGAAGGTTGTGGGTCGTCTGGGTTTTCTTCACTATTACCGGTATTATCGTCATTATTTTCAGGCACAACCGTGTCAAAACCTTGAAAGTCACCATCACTGACACCCCCATCACTGTTAGAACTGTCACTGGGGAATAATAATGTCCCAATTCGCCGAGGAGTAACGTGTTTCTTGCTGCGATTCATGGTGGACAAGGCGGACTGAAATGGTGTTCCCACAATGCACCACTGGCTCCCCGATTTTTTTCCTACTGCGCACACTGACCACGCAGACCCATTCTCTCACATGTAGGCCTACCAGCGATTTCCCGCTCGATTTGAAGCCGCTAGAATTTATGCGTACTAGTACGTCAAACGCCCTGGCGCGTAAGCCGTACTAGTACGTCAAAAACCCTGAAAGGGTTAATTAATTTTTTAATTGTAAATTAAGTAACTAGTGATATATTACTAAACTTTTGAGCAAATGAAAAAAAAAAAAAAAAGGTACAATGCATACAAAGAAGAAGTGAACAATTACTGGCTGTTGAACACAGAAATCAAGGGTTCACTTACAGGTATCTGGTGTAAGACCAGGGTTCACTTACAGGTATCTTGTGTAAGACCAGGGTTCACTTACAGGTATCTGGTGTAAGACCAGGGTTCACTTACAGGTATCTTGTGTAAGACCAGGGTTCACTTACAGGTATCTGGTGTAAGACCAGGGTTCACTTACAGGTATCTGGTGTAAGACCAGGGTTCCAGTTCAATGAACACTTCCAGTTATGTGCATGCACTTATTTAACTCAGGTTACTACTCATATTTAATATAGTTAGAAGTCTAACATAAGGTCTAACATAAGCATTCAGACTTCTTGTATCGGTGTTAATAATATGGTAAAATAATGGATTGCACAGACAAGCCAGGAGCTGAGTCTCGACCCCTGCAATCACAATTAGGTGAGTACACCTAATCACAAATTACAAAGATGAGAATAAAGGGAGGTAGAACGATAGGTAATATTGATCACAAAATGTAATTCAATGATAACTTAATCTTGAAATGATAACATTGCACAATGATGGTGAAGACAACCTCCCACACCCAACCACAAATTACATATATACATATACACATACACGGACATATACATACATACATATATATACACATACACACACACATATACACATATACATACACACACAAAACTAAACTATGTTGCAATGACAATGAGATAAATCACTGTCCTACTTCTTTGGGCCATCCTAGGTAACTCACACGTTACTATGTATGCATACATGTATGTAAGTGTGGGTGTTTGTTCAATTGTACTTAGATGAACCGGTACCATACGATAGCATCCTTAGGTCTCTTCTATATCTGAGAAACACCGACGAGATGAGTAGCATTCTTGTCCATGATGCTTATGAGTAGGGAGTCAGCTGATGTTGTTTACACCAGACAGGTGGCCCATGGCAACGCCACCTGTCGCCGCCACTACAACTAGGACTTTTAAAGTTGGGCAGCAGGGGTGTTAAGCTTGTCTTCAGTTCTGTAGCTCCCCAGGAGGCATCAACTGGCTTTACACACAATTTATAGATGTATTAAATTGTAGCAGGGAGGCGGTGAGAGAAAGCAGAACACTGCAATTGATTTGCTGAGGAAAGGGCGGGAGGGGGGTTGTCAGTGTGTGGCACTCGGGGGCGGGCAGCGGTGGGTGGGTGCGTTGCTAGGTGTTGGATGTAGAATGAGCTAGCCTCGGGTCTTAACCCCTTTACTCCACCTCAACGGTTCGAAGAGTAATTAGGGAGAGTTTAGCTGTGAAGGCAGGAACACTCATTCCATCGTAATATAATAACCACTACCAGCACACTGGTGTCTTCTGGCTACCCACCTTCCTCAGCCAGCCACATTAGGCTTACGTTGGTACTGGTCACACTCCTGGTTCAACGAAATCCACCTTTACTGGATGCTGTTTTAAAGGCGGTGGGCAGAATATACAGGAGAATAGCAGGGGTAACGGAGCACGCACATTCACCTCTCTTCACATAGTCAATATGGGTGAAAGTCTCAAGCAGGTGATACAGTGCCTCTCAAGGTCACTGACTGAGCCAGACTTCTCAAGAGTTACCAACCACTGCAATACTTGTAAAAATAGTTACTCACTCCAAACTTGTAGAACTTCTAGCACACTTGTGCAGGCACGTATGCACACAGGAGACACATTCTTAAGAATGGTGGGTGAGAAATCGTGGAGTGCTGGCAGCAAAACTTACAGGGGCACTCAGGCAAGTATGTGGGCAGGCAAGGTCCGCCTCTAGACCATAGGTAAATAGAGGCGAATGGCTGAGTTCTAAATAGAGGAAGGAGGGGAGGAGGCAGGCGAGAGGTATTGAAGATAGGCCTTGTACAACTTCAAACCAACACTTTTCATTTAACTAGGTAGATCACTAGTCACAGCTCACACATAAGAGTTCCAGCAACAATGCAGCTGCGATCCAACGATATGAGTTGCATGATGAGTTGTCAGTCGAGTGAAGTAAGCAGTCCTGGGATACAAGGCCTAGGACCTCACTCACACACGTCCTCTCCCTCAAACACTCAGCCCTGAGAGAGTTTGAGCCATGAAATATAATGTATTAAGACGACAAGGCGCCAGACATGATCATGTCTGTGTCTTGTTGAGTGTGTGAGGTGTTAGGTGCTCAGGTGTTGAGTGTGTGAGGTGTTAGGTGCTCAGGTGTTGAGTGTGTGAGGTGTTAAAGATAAGATAACATTTCTTCGGATTTTTAACCCCGGAGGGTTAGCCACCCAGGATAACCCAAGAAAGTCAGTGCGTCATCGAGGACTGTCTATCTTATTTCCATTGGGGTCCATAATCTTGTCCTCAAGGATGCGACCCACACCAGTCGACTAACAACCCAGGTACCTATTTGCTGCTAGGTGAACATGACCTAGCTTATCTGTCAGTCTAGCTCTGCTTATCTGTCTTTCTGTCTGCCTGTGTGTGTGTCTTTCCATCTGCTTGTCTCAGTCTCAGAGAGCGGCTCATAAACCAACAGGTATTACACATGATGCAGAAGTGACAATGCCTGTTTTTGCCAGTCGCGCTTATTATGTCTTATTATCTAGAAGCACTGTATAGCACTTTGCCTGGAATTTTTGGGTTATCCTAGGTAATTTACACTATGTATAATAACTGTACTTGTGTGTACCTGTGAGAGACAGATATACAGAGACAGAGATATAGACAGACAGATAGAGACAGAGAGACAGCCTAAGTAGGTCAGCCAGCCTGCCGAATACATATTACACATGTTGCATAGGTTATTGGACATTCTGGCAGGATGACACTACCAGTGGTATCAGAAATAAAAGGATGTTGCACAAATGTTCCACATGGGTTATTATCGAGGTTTTTTATATTTCCTTGACCACTTGTTGCCACATCCATCTCAAAGCCATTAAACTCTGGGTCAACATCACTTTCCTCTTAAAAGGGGAGTGGTAACACGACATGACATCAGTGAATCCCTGGTGTTTGCCACGCTATTTGATCAAGCTGGCGCTCAATTGAACTGGTGCTCCCACAAGGTACTAAATGGTCCCAGATTTTTTTAATACTCTGCACACTGAGTGTTAAGACCCATTATATACTAACCAGGCATCTCAGGCCAACCATGCCAAATTTGGAGGCAGGAAAAATAAAACGTAGATCTATGTTTGGAGCACTATGCACATGAACTTAGATCTACATGAGGACAGTTTAAGGGTTAAGTGATTTAATAATCGTGGTGACTTTTGTGGGCTTAGTTGGTACAAGATAGAAGGAGGTTGGGAAATTCCCGTCTAAGTAATCACTTGCTCGGGCATTGGTATCTGGGACTTTACTGGCGAGATTTGATCCTGTGGTTGAGAAAAAGTAATTTATCTTGTATGTGAAGGCTTACTCAGCCCTGTCAGATCCTAGGTAAGTATTTAACAAGGCTCACTCCTCCTTATGTAAAGAAATAATGGAAAATATAATAATAAAATGAGAAGATGAACACTTTTATTATACAAATTCATGCAAAAATATAACACAATTAAACATGAAAATTAATGCTACTTGAAGAAAAATAAAATATATAAATAATACGTGATTGAAAGCTAATTTATATACAGATGTTGAGTGTCGAATGGTATTGTGTTGATGTTCTTGATACAGCTTTGGATGCTTCTTGGAACTTGAAGCCATTGTTGGTGATGGGGGTGGGGGGATCACAGCTGGACTTGACTAAACAGACGAAAGTTTCCTCCACCAAATACAGTGGACCCTCGCCATTCGAATTTAATCCGTTCCAGGAGCTTGTTCTTAACGTGAAATGTTCAAAAGGCGATTTAATTTTTCCCATAAGAAATAATGGAAATACAATTAATCCGTTCCAGAAATCCAAAAATATATAAAAAATATTATATTTTAATAAAATTAAGCTTCTACATAGACAAAAACATTAAATACTGTACTACTAAAAGTATTAGTAAATAAATGCAAGTCTTTTTACTTACCATTATTGAAGATTGTTGATGGCATATGGAAGAGAGGGAGGAGGAGTGAGGGAGGGAGGGGTTAGTGTTTGGAAGGGAATCCTTCCAGAAGGACTTCAGGTACCAAAGCCCTATCTGGGGTTACTTCTTTTCTTTGTCTTTTAATCCCACTAGGACCAGCTTGGGAGTCACTGGACACTTTAACAAAATAACTGTCCACAGTCCTCTGTTTCTGGCGCCTTTTCAACATGTTCCTGAAGAAGGACATTGTTTGGTCACTGAACATGCTGCTGTTATGGATTGTTTGAGCTTGTTCAGGGTGGTATTTTTCAACAAAACTTTGCAATCTATTCCACATTGTACACATCTCCTTAATCTCTGAAGAAGGCACCTTCTTCAGCCCCTCTTCCTCCTCCTTCTCCCGTGAATCAATAGCCTCAAATCTGGTCTGATGCTCTTCCATTTCCAGCTCTTGCAGCTCTTGAGTTGTTAGCTCTACCCTGTGGCCCTGCACTAGCTCTTCCACATCATCGCCACTCACCTCCAACCCCATGGACTTGCCCAATTCCACAATACAGTCCACAACAGGCACAGGGTCGGCAAGGGTCAGGGTCAGCCTCAAACCCTTCAAAATCCCTCTGTTGGACACAACCTGGCCACAATGGTCTCCAAGCAGAGTTCAAAGTCCTTGAAGTCACTCCCTCCCAAGCCTTGCCTATAAGGCCTATGCAGCTGTAGATATTGAAATGATTCTTCCAGAACTCTCTAAGGGTCAATTCACTGTCCGAGGTCATTTCAAAGCACTTTTCAAACACTGCTTTTGTGTAGAGTTTTTGAAGTTACAGATGACCTGCTGGTCCATGGGCTGGAGGAGAGGAGTGGTGTTAGGAGGCAAGAACTTCAGTTTTATAAATTTGAAGTCTTCACACAGTAGGTCTTCCATGTTTTGAGGATGTGAAGGAGCATTGTCCAGCAACAGGAGGCACTTTTTGTCCAAACCCTTTTCCTGTAGGTATTTTCTCACACTGGGGCCAAACACTTCATGGATCCAGTCACTGAAAAGGTGCTTTGTGACCCATGCATTCTGACTAGCTCTCCACAAGACACACAATCTACTTTTGACGACATTGTGTCTCTTGAACACTCTGGGATTTTCTGAGTGATACACTAGTAAAGGCTTTAATTTAAAATCCCCACTAGCATTACTACACATCATGAGAGTTAGCCTGTCTTTCATAGGCTTGTGTCCTGGCAGTGCCTTTTCTTCCTGAGTAATGTAGGTCCTGTTGGGCATTTTCTTCCAAAACAGGCCTGTTTCGTCACAATTGAACACTTGTTCAGGTTTCATTTTTTCAGTCTTTATGTAGTCCTGAAACTCGTTTATGAATTTTTCAGCTGCATGTTTGTCTGAACTGGCAGCCTCACCATGCCTTACCACATTATGTATGCCACTACGATTTTTAAATCTCTCAAACCAGCCTTTGCTGGCTTTAAATTCACTACCATTACAATCAGCACTGGTTGCAGGCATTTTCTTTAAAAGATCGGCATGCAAGTTCCTTGCCTTTTCACAAATAATTGACTCTGACACACTATCACCCGCTAACACTTTATCCTTGATCAACACCAGCAACAACTTCTCAATCTCTTCGATTATTTGTGGTCTATTTTTGGCTCGCACAGTAACACCTTTTGCAACATCAGCTTGCTTAATTTCTTCCTTCTTAAGCAGGATAGAAGCGGTAGTTGACCTGTTTTTGCCATATATCCTGGCAAGATCACACAATTGCACACCACTCTCGTATTTTTGTATTATTTCCTTCTTCATTTCTACGGTGTTTCTCACTTTTATCAGCCCAGGGGTACCACTAGGAACTTTCTTGGGACCCATGGTAGCTTATTTCACAGTCGCAGTTAATGAACAAACTCCAAAAAATTATAATTAAGTGTGAAATGTCTGGAGAAGCATGCAGGGTATTGTTCTCTCGAGTGTAAACAACGCGGGACTGGCTCTCCATGCCTGCGCGGTGAGGCACCCAAGCGCCTGGGCGGACAGGTCACGAACGTATTCGTTCGACTCGCGATAATTTGTTCGCATGACAATATCAAATTTTTTGTACTAATGACGATTTGTTCGACTGCCGAGCCGTTCGAATAGCGGGGGTCCACTGTACAGTGGACCCCCAGCTAACGAACACCCCGGAAATTGTACAATTATGTAAGTATAATATTGTAAGTGCTTGTGGAAGTGTATTTTTGGGGGTCTGAAATAGACTAACCTATGTGACATTATTCCTTAAGGAAGTAAATTCATTCGGTAATGGAACTTGAGCAGGCTTCTGGAATGAAGTTTTTTCGTTAGCCGGGGGTCCACTGTACAGTGGACCTCGGTTTCGTCCACCTCCAAACTCGAACAATTATGTAAGTGTATTTTTGTAAGAGCTTTTGTAAGTGTATTTTTGGGGGTCTGAAACGACTAATCTAATTTACATTTGTCCTTATGGGAACAGATTCGTTCGGTAACATCACTTGAACAGCATTCTGGAAAGAAATTTCAACGAAAACCGAGGGTCCACTGTACAGTGGAACCCCGGAAATCGGCTGGTCTGATTATCGATCGCTTTTTTCGGCCCAATTTTTGCCCGATTATCGGCCCGCATCCCAGACCTGTCTGCCTGCCCTGCGCAACTTGCGTGCCTCGCCGCGCAGGCGTCGTGAGCCAGTCTTGTTTTGTTTACCCTTGAGTGAACAATACCCAGTGCGCTCGTTCAAGCATTTCACAATAATTTTATTGTTGTTAGTGCTTGTCACTGTGAAATATAAGTCACCATGGGTCCAAAGAAGCTTCCTAGTGGCACCCCTGTGGCTAAGAATGTGAGGAACACCATCGAACTGAGGAAGGAGATAGTAGAAAAATATGAGAGTGGCGAACTTGTGGGTGAGCTTGCCAGGATGTACGGAAAAAACAAATCTACTATCACCTCTATCCTGGCAAAGGGAAAAGAACTCAAGGAAGCTGATGTTGCAAAAGGTGTTAACATGTTTGCCAAAAATAGATCAAAAACAGTGGATGAGGTTGAGAAGTTGTTGGCGGTGTGGATCAATGAAAAACAGATAGCGGGTGATAGTGTTTCCATGGCGATAATTTGTGAAAAGGCAAGGCAGTTGCACGCAGATCTTGTCAAGACACTGCCTGGAACCAGTGCTGATGTGAGTGATTTTAAAGAGAGCAAAGGCTGGTTTGACAGATTTAGGAAACGTAGTGGCATACATAGTGTTGTGAGGCATGGTGAGGCAGCCAGTTCAGACAAACATGCTGCTGAAAAATTTGTGAGTGAATTTAAGGGGTTCGTAGACAATTAAAAATTTGAACCCCAACAAGTGTTTAATTGTGATGAAACAGGCCTGTTTTGGAAGAAAATGCCAAAGAGGACCTACATTACTCAGGAGGAAAAGGCACTGCCAGGACACAAGCCTATGAAAGAGAGGCTAACTCTCATGTTGTGCAGTAATGCTAGTGGGGATTTTAAAGTGAAGCTTTTACTGGTGTATCACTCTGAAAATCCCAGAGTGTTCAAGAAACACAATGTGAACAAGAATAATTTATGTGTGTTTTGGAAGGCTAACACCAAGGCATGGGTCACGAAGGCAATTTTCGTGGAATGGCTCACTGGAGTGTTTGACCCCAGTGTGAAGAAATACCTCCTGGAAAAGAAATTGCCACTCAAGTGCCTCCTGCTACTGGACAATGCTCCTGCTCATCCTCACAACTTGAAAGACTATTTGTCTGAGAACTTCAGTTTTATAAAAGTGAAGTTCTTGCCTCCTAACACCACTCCTCTCATCCAGCCCATGGACCAGCAGGTCATTTCTAACTTCAAGAAACTGTACACCAAAGCAGTGTTTCAGAAGTGCTTTGAAGTGACCTCAGACACTGAGTTGACCCTAATAGAGTTCTGGAAAGATCACTTCAATATCGTGCATTGCATAGGCCTTATAGGTAAGGCTTGGGAGAGAGTGACTTCCAGGACTTTGAACTCTGCTTGGAGACCACTGTGGCCGGATTGTGTTGAAAAGAGGGATTTTGAAGGATTTGAGGCTGACCCTGACGACCCTGTGCCTGTTGTGGAAGATATTGTGGCATTGGGGCACAGCCTGGGGTTGGAGGTGAGTGGTGAGGATGTGGAAGAGTTGGTGGAGGAGCTGAAACGAGTTGGTGGAAGAGCTGAAAGAGCTTCATCAGGAACAACATCAGACAACAGTAGAGGAAATTGATTCACAGGAGGAGAATCGACAGGGTGAGGTAACTTCTTCAGAGATTAAGGAAATTTGTTCCAAGTGGAATGATGCTCAGACATTTGTTGAAAAACACCACCCTGAGCAAGCTGAAACAAGCCATATCTGTAACATGTTCAGTGACAGAACCTTGTCCCACTTCAGGAAAATGTTAAAAAGGTGCCAAAAACAGACCACTCTTGACAGTTATTTTTCTAGACAGGGGTCTAGTGACTCTCAAGCTGGTCCTAGTGGGATTAAAAGACAAAGAAGGGAAGTAACCCCAGAGAGGGACTTGTTACCTGAAGTCCTTATGGAGCGGGATTCCCCTTCCAAACAATGAGTGCTCCCTCCCCCTGTCCTCCTCCCTATCTTCCAGATGCCAGCAAGCCTCTTCAATAAAGGTAAGTACAGTGGACCCCCGAGTTACGAGCATAATTCACTCCAGAAGGCTGCTCAAGTGCCATTACCGAACGAATTTTCTCCCTTAAGGAATAATGTCAAGTAGGTTAGTCAATTTCAGACCCCCAAAAATACACTTACAAAATCCTAGTTTTTCGATACGTTTTCCTTCTTTTCTATATAGAAACCTAGTTTTGTATACAAAATCCTAGTTTTTCGATAGATTTTCCTTCTTTTCTATATAGAAACATAGTTTTCTATTCAAAAGCCTAGTTTTTCAATACATTTTCCTTCTTTTCTATATTACACTTACATAATTGTACGATTTCCGAGGTGCTCGTAACTCGGGGGTCCACTGTAAATGTTATTTATCATTATGTTATTTATTATTTATGTATTTATTATTATTTTGTGTTAATAATGTTGCTTTTGTGTATGTAAAAGTATAGTTATTCTTTACAAAATTAATTTTTTGTGAATATTTTTGGGTGTCTGGAACGGATTAATTGTATTTACATTATTTCTTATGGGAAATAAAGGTTCAGAAATCGGCCAGTTTGATTTTAGGCCTAGCTCCTGGAACAGATTAGGGCCGATTTCCCCGGATTATAATGGCGTCGGATAACAATAAATTTGGAAGACGATACATTTTTCCCTAAAAATAATGGTTCGGCAAACGATGATCCGCTCGGAAAACGCTATTCGTCTTGGACGCGTACATGGCACAATGCTCCATCTCCATCCAGAGTCAATGTGCAATTGTTTACCAGCGAGTGAGCGCCACCCCCGCCACCCACGCATTCATACCATACATTTTGTCATTATTCCATTGTTTTTAGTGCTTGCAACTGCTAAATATGCCACCATGGGCCCAAAGAAAGATCCTAGTGCCAGCCCTGTGGTAAAGGGCTGAGAGGGGAGAATGTGTCTTCTTAACCCTTTCAGGGTTTCGGCCGTACTAGTATGGCTTATGCGCCAGGGTTTTTGTCGTACTAGTACGCCTAAATTCTAGCGCCCTCAAATCAAGTGGAAACAGGCTGGTAGTCCTAAATGTGAGAGAATGGGTCTGTGCGGTCAGTGTGCGCAGTATAAAAAAAATCCTGCACCACACAGTGCATAATGAGGAAAAAAAAACTCTGACCATGTTTTTGGTTTAAAACAGCGAATTTGCAGTCTATTTTCGTATAGTATTTATGCTTGTATTCTCGTTTTCTTAGTCTCATTTGATAGAATGGATGATATATTACAGAAATAGAGATAATTTTGACTAGTTTCATGATGACAAGTACCTTGAAACTGAGCGCAAAGTAGCGAAAATGTTCGATTTTTGCCGATGTTCAAGAGTAAACAAATAATAATAATAATAATAATATTTTTATTTCGATGCATATTACAAGTGTACACTGTTATTGGTAGTTACAATTATAAAACTGTAATGCAAGGAGAGCCACTGGCATGCCATGGCATTAGGGGCAGTTTATTCTAAAGACTTATTCACTAAGTACTTAATGCTAAAGAAATTGATCGAGTTTATTCTAGTTCTGTATTATTTTAAATTATAATATGATTATACATACTATTAAAAGACAATGCAAGAGAAATTGGTTAAGTTTAATCTAGTTGTATATTTTATTTCAAGTTACAGTATGTTGATGCTATACAGTCATACCCCGTGTTACGATGCTATCATCTTACGTTATTTTCGAGTACCGATATTTATAACGTAAAAAATTTGATTGCGATTTACGATGTTTGCTTCGTGTAATGACATTCGTACCGGACGTGTCCGCGTGGCGCCCAGCTGAGCGCGCACTCCAGGGAGCGTCAGTGTGCTATTGTTTACAAGTGAGAGCGACCACCCACTCACACCCACACATTCATACCAGTATATTGTCATTATTCCACTGTTTTTAGTGCTTGCAACTGCTAAATAAGCCACCATGGGCCCCAAGAAAGCTCCTAGTGCCAAGCCTGTGGTAAAGAATGTGCAGGGAGTGAAGCATTCATGCAGGGAGTGTAGCATTTATGCAGGGAGTGTAGCAGGCATGCAGGGAGTGTAGCAGGCATGCAGGGAGTGTAGCAAAGATGCAGAGAGTGTAGCAGGGATGCAGGGAGTGTAGCAGGCATGCAGGGAGTGTAGCAGGCATGCAGGGAGTGTAGCAGGCATGCAGGGAGTGTAGCAGGCATGCAGGGAGTGTAGCAGGGATGCAGGGAGTGTAGCAGGGATGCAGGGAGTGTAGCAAGGATGCAGGGAGTGTAGCAAGGATGCAGGGAGTGTAGCAAGGATGCAGGGAGTGTAGCAAGGATGCAGGGAGTGTAGTAGGCATGCAGGGAGTGTAGCATTCATGCAGGGAGTGTAGCATTCATGCAGGGAGTGTAGCATTCATGCAGGGAGTGTAGCATTCATGCAGGGAGTGTAGCATTCATGCAGGGAGTGTAGCATTCAAAGAAAAAGGCCAGTAACCCCAGAAAAGAACTTGGTACCTGCAGTGTTAATGGAAGGGGATTCCCCTTCCAAACACCAGCATACTACTCCACCTTTTCCCCTCCTCCCGTCCTCCACACATCAACAACTCTTCAATAAATGTATGTGACATGTTATTGTACAATATTTACATGTGTACTTAGGTATTATTCATTAAATTGTGTATTATTTAATGTCAAAAAGTTCTAAAAACTATTTTATTTAACTACTTTTGGAAGTCTTGGACGGATTAAATTTATTTCCATTATTTCTTATGGGGAAAATTGATTCGTGTAACGATTGTTTCGCCTTAAAATATGCCCTCTTTGATGGATTAATATCGTAAGTCGAGGTACCACTGTACTAGTATAATAACAATACTAGAAAAATTTATTGAGTTTCTTCAAGTTATATATTTTATTTCAGATTAACAAAATGATGCTACTATAAGATTTTAAATGACATATGATGATATGAAATTGCAACAAGTGTTAAGGAGGATGAACATATCAAATTGAGATTATCTTAAGTAAAATAATATTGGGTTTGAAAGTTTGTTACAGTATGAGTATTTAGTATAGGGTGAGTAGGTGATTTTTGAGAAGAGTCTTGAATTGATTTTCCGACAAGGTTAACTTAATATTTACTGGTAATGAATTCCAGATTCTAGGGCCCTTTATGTGCATAGAATTTTTACATTGGTTAGTATGGACTCGGGGTATGTCAAATAGTGATCTGTGTCTTGTGTCATGGTCGTGGGACCTGTTAAAGTTGTTGAGGAGAATTTTGAGGGAGGAGGGTTGATATTAGCATGTAGAGTTTTATGTATGTAGAGAGCACATGAATAGGTATGAATATTTTTTATGGTGAGTAGTTTTAAGGTTCTGAATATAGGTGGAGTATGCTGTCTAGAGTGGGAATTTGTTATCATCCTGACTGCAGCCTTTTGCTGGGTTATGAGTGGTCTAAGGTGATTTAATGTTGTTGAGCACCATACACAGATTCCATAGGTGAGATAAGGGTAGATAAGAGAATAATATAGTGCAATGAGAGCTGGTTGTGGCACATAATAGCGTATTTTAGATAATATACCATGCGTCCAATACACATCAACTGGGTAGTCTAATATTCTTGCACAAGTGTGCTGATATTATTTATATCATTTTTACAATGATGCAGTTGTATACATAACAGTAAATCTTCTATTTTTTGTGAGAAAAATTCAAAATGGAAAGCAAAAGTAATGTAAGAGGGGCCTGGAGACGTGACTAATGAACAGAGAAGATGTTATTTTATTGCCAGGAATGTGTGCCTTGTTTATTCTTAACCCTATTTTGAAATTGGCATCGTTTGAAATTTGTGTGAAATTGGCCAAATTGCTATTTTCTGACCACTATTTTGGGTAGTTGAAATTGGTAAATAGGCGGTTTCTTGTACTCAATTGATAGAAGAAATGGAGTTCTAGCGAAATAGCTATGATTTTAGTGGACTGGAACATTGGAATTGGCCAATAATAGGGCTCAAATTGGGCGGAATCACCGATGCGTAAACATCTTATAATAATAATAATAGTTTATTTGGACATGATACAAAGAATTACATTTGGTTATTGAGATTACATGAGGTGTACATGCCTAAAGCCCCTAATATGCAGGGCATTTTGGGCAGACTTAAAATTAACTTAAAACTAAATTGTAAGAATTTTTGTAGATAGTTTACAATGAGTATAGGTGAGTATTTAAGCTATGAAATTTGAACATAGTTTAGACATGACATTTTTTAAACATAGTTTTGTACTTTTGTCTTCATTATAAAATTAATTAAATCAGATTAAACAAATTAAAGCAATAATAATAATAAAATAATAAAAAGTTATGGTTGATAATTTATAAAATAAGTAAAGTTGCATTTTATTGTAGCAATGCAACTTATTGAGTGAGATAACAATTTAAAACAATTAATTGCATTGCAGTTAGTTTACGTGGTCATTATAATGTAAGTGTTGTTGAAATAATTAGCTAAGTATGTAATATTCATAACAGGTTTTATATTCAATTGATTAGTCAGGTTTTTAACGTTAAGTGATTATTCTACTTTGCTGGGAATGTTTGATATTGAGCAATTAGCTTTGGGTAAGAAGGTGGTTTTTTAGCATCGTTTTGAAATGAGGTACAGGTAGGGTTTCTTTGGCAAAGACAGGTAATGAATTTCAAATTTTCGTGCCTTTTATATGCATTGAGTTTTTACATAGTGTTAGATGGACACGGGGAACATCGAGGAGTGATCTGTGTCTAGTGTTATGGTCATGTGTCCTGTTAAAATTGGTAAGGAGAAGTTTGAGTGGTGGGTTAATATTTGCATAGAGTGTTCTATGTATGTAATAGGCACAGTAAAAAGTATGGATGTCTTGTATGGTGAGTAAGTTTAGGTTTTTGAATATTGGTGGAGTATGTTGCCTGGAGTGAGAATTTATCATTCTAACTGCTGCCTTTTGTTGTGTTATTAGTGGTCTGAGATGAGTTATTGATGTAGAGCCCCATGCGCAGATTCCATAGGTGAGGTAGGGGTAAATGAGTGAGTGATATAGGGTAAGGAGAGCTGGTTGTGGAACATAGTACCGTATCTTGGATAGTATTCCCACGGTCTTTGAGACTTTCTTGGAGATTTGTTGTATATGTGTCTGAAATTTGAGGCCACTGTCAAGATGGATTCCTAAGAATTTTCCCTCTGTGAGTTTTGTGATAGGGGACCCGTTTATCATTATGTTAAGTGGTGTGTTTGTAGCTCTGTTCCCAAACTGGATAAAATAGGTTTTATCAATACAGTGGACCCTCGGTTAACGAATACCCCGGAAATCGTGCAATTATGTAAGTATAATTTTGTAAGTTCTTGTGGAAGTGTATTTTTGGGGGTCTGAAATAGACTAACCTACGTGAAATTTTTCCTTAAGGGAGTAAATTCGTTCGGTAATGGCACTTGAGCAGACTTCAGGAGTGAAGTTTTTACGAAACTCGGGGGTCCACTGTATTGAGAGTAAGTTTGTTGGTCATCATCCAGGTAGATATTTTCTGCAATTCAGTATTTGCAGTGTTGGCTAGTGTGTCTGGGCTTGGGTGAGAGATAACGTATGTAGTGTCATCTGCAAAAAGTATGGGTTTGAGTAGTTGAGATGCATTTGGTAGGTCGTTAATGTAAATGAGAAAGAGTAGTGGGCCAAGAACACTTCCCTGTGGGAAGTGCATAATTCCGCAAGTTTTCATTCAAATTTCATACTTTTGGTGTCGTTATGATCGGAAAGAGATTCTCTATCATTTCATAAGAAAAAATTATTATTTTTTTTTCCAAAAAATTTTCGACTCTGAGAACGTGTTTCCGAGAAGGCCTGTCGACCCCCAAAGGGTTAACTCAAAGTTCAAAATATTCCAATTTCAAAATAGGGTGCAGAATAAACAATGCAGGCATTCCTGGCACTAAACTAACATTTCCTCTGTTCATTAATTACATTTTCAGTCTTTACAAATGAATTCCATTTTGATTTTTTATTCACATAATTAATTTTTATTCAAACCAAAAAATGGAAGATTTACTGTTATGCAATATTGTAATAATTGTACAAATAATATCACCACATTTGTGAATGTATATTAGACCCACAAGCTGGCGCATATTAGACGTGTGAGGTGATTTGTTTACTCTTGAACATAGGCAAAAATTTAAAATTTCTGCTATTTTGAGCTCAGTTTCAAGCCATTTGCAGTACTAAAACCAAACAAAATTATCTCTATATCTGTAATATATCTTCCATTCTATCAAATGAGACCAAGAAATTGCAAATACAACTATACAAAGTATACGAAAAACACTTTTTAGTCGCTGTTTTAATCAAAAATTGCGGTTTCATTTTTTTTTCTCTCATTATGCACTGTGTGCTGCAGGATTTGTTTTATGTGGTGCACACTTACCACATAGATGTATTCTCTCATATCTGGGCCCAAATTTGTCGCTCAAGACTTATCTGAGTGAGCTGAGCTCATGACGTAGAACTATGGTTTGGACCCTGAACTCAAAGCCGTAGAACTGTGGCACGGACCCTGAAAGGGTTAAACACTTGTTGGGGTTTGAATTGTTCAGCCTCTATGTACCCCTTGAATTCGTGCACAAATTTTTCATCCACACATTTGTCAGAACTTGCAGCATCTCCATGCCTTACAACATTGTGTATGCCACTTCGCTTCTTCAAATTTTCGAACCAGCCTTTGCTGGCCTTGAATTCATTTACATCAGCACTCATTCCAGGACTTTTCTTTATGAGATCGTCATGCAACTGCCTTGCCTTTTCGCAAATTATTGACTGTGTAACACTACATATCTCCTGCTAACTCTTTTTGTCTGATCCACAAAAGCAACAACTTCTCAACTTCTTTGATTATTTGCGATCTCTTTTTCGTTAGCATATTCACCTCTTTCGCAACATTAGCTTCCTTGATTTCCTTTTTCTTCGACAAGATGGAATTGATGCCTGAATGGGCCTTCCCATACATCCTGGAGAGCTCCATCACACACACTCCACTTTCATATTTTTCTATGATCTCTTTCTTAACTTCAATCGTGTTTCTCACTTTCTTTACCAAAGGGCTGGCACTAGGAGCTTTCTTTGGGCCCATGGTGGCTTATTTAGCAGTTGCAAGCACTAAAACGAATGAAAAATAAAGAAATGTATCGTATGAATGCTTGAGGTGATCGTCACTCGCTGGTAAACAATGGCACACTGACGCTGAATGGTGTTTGTGTGCCCGCGGTGGCTGGGAGGCCACTCGGATGCGTTTCATACGACCACCGATTTTTAAGCCAAAGGACGAAAATCAAGCCAATATTTTGCCGAAAAAAGCTGCCGATTTTCAAATTTGCCGATATTCAAGGGGGATGATTTTCAAGGGTCCACTGTAGTCTTAATGTAGGGTGAGAGGTGAGTTTTATTTGTAGGAAGTCAGGTTTGGGAAGTATGGGTAGCCAGCCAGGGCAGCCGTCCCCTCCCCTCCCCACCCACACATAATGTAAACAAACCAGGCGAACACGTCTGGTTTTCGTCACTTTACATTGTGTACAAGTTGTCTCCATGTTGATACAGTAGAATAAATAATGAGAAACACTCAAGGGGGCTTTAGGAAAGGTAGGGGGTGTGTAGACCAAGTGTTTACAGTGAAACATATAGGTGAACAGTATTTGGACAAGGGTAAAGAGGTTTTTGTGGCATTTATGGATTTGGAAAAGGCGTATGATAGGGTGGATAGGGGGGCAATGTGGCAGATGTTGTAGGTGTATGGAATAGGAGGTAGGTTACTGAAAGCAGTGAAGAGTTTTTATGAGGATAGTGAGGCTTAGGTTAGAGTGTGTAGGAGGGAGGGGGACTATTTAACAGTAAAAGTGGGCCATAGACAAGGATGTGTGATGTCACCGTGGTTGTTCAATATACAGTGGACCCCCGACTAACGAAAAAAAATCATTGCAGAAGCCTGCTCAAGTGCCATTACCGAACGAATTTACTTCCTTAAGAAATAATGTCATGTAGGTTAGTCTATTTCAGACCCCCAAAAATACACTTTTACAAGCACTTACAATATTATACTTACATAATTGTACGATTTCTGGGGTGTTCGTTAGCCAGGGGTCCACTGTATTTATAGATGGGGTTGTAAGAGAAGTGAATGCGAGGGTCTTGGCAAGTGGTGTGGGGTTAAAAGATAAAGAATCAAATACAAAGTGGGAGTTGTCACAGTTGCTTTTTGCTGATGACACTGTGCTTTTGGGAGATTCTGAAGAGAAGTTGCAGAAGTTGGTGGATGAATTTGGTAGGGTGTGTAAAAGAAGAAATTTGAAAGTGAATATAGGAAAGAGTAAGGTGATGAGGATAACAAAAAGATTAGGTGACGAAAGATTGGATATCAGATTGGAGGGAGAGAGTATGGAGGAGGTGAATGTATTCAGAAATTTTGGAGTGGACATGTCAGCAGATGGGTCTATGAAGGATGAGGTGAATCATAGAATTGATGAGGGGAAAAGGGTGAGTGGAGCACTTCGGAGTCTGTGGAGACAAAGAACTTTGTCCATGGAAGTAAAGAGGGGAATGTATGAGAGTATAGTTATACCAACACTTTTATATGGGTGTGAAGCATGGGTGATGAATGTTGCAACGAGGAGAAGGCTGGAGGCAGTGGAGATGTCATGTCTGAGGTCAATGTGTGGTGTGAATATAATGCAGAGAATTCAGAGTTTGGAAATTAGGAGGAGGTGCGGGATTACCAAAACTATTATCCAGAGAGCTGAGGAGGGGTTGTTGAGGTGGTTCGGACATGTAGAGAGAATGGAATGAGACAGAATGACTTCGAGAGTGTATAAATCTGTAGTGGAGGGAAGGCGGGGTAGAGGTCGGCCTAGGAAAGGCTGGAGGGAGGGGGTAAAGGAAGTTTTGTGTGCGAGGGGCTTGGACTTCCAGCAAGCATGTGTGAGCGTATTTGATAGGAGTGAATGGAGACAAATGGTTTTTAATACTTGACGTGCAGTTTGAGTGTGAGCAAAGTAACATTTATGAAGGGATTCAGGGAAACCGGCAGGCCGGACTTGAGTCCTGGAGATGGGAAGTACAGTGTCTGTACTCTGAAGGAGGGGTGTTAATGTTGCAGTTTTATAACTGTAGTGTAAAGCACCCCTCTGGCAAGACAGTGATGGAGTGAATGAAAGTTTTTCTTTTTCGGGCCACCCTGCCTTGGTGGGAATCGGCCGATGTATTAATAAAAAAAAAACACTTCCATTCTCATGTAACACCATTTTCAGAAGAAATGACGCCCTGAGTGAAGGCATACGAAAGGAATAATTTTCTAATTACCCCTAGTAATATTATAGTGTACACATTTTCTCTGATGTTGGACTATAAGTAGCCTAACTACCACAAGTCCTACAAGTTGCCTGGCTACCACATCTCATATTTATGTTAATTTATTCTACTGTCTAGTTTATTTAGATGGATTAATCAAAATGTCTATATTAACCCTTTCAGGGTCGAGAGGCCCTCTCCCAAACTCGTTCTCAGGGTCGAAAATTTTTCAGAAAAAAAAATTATATTTTATGAAATGATAGCGAATTTTTTTCCGATCATAATGACACCAAAAGTATGAAATTTAATGGAAAACTAACGGAATTGTGCTCTCGCAAAGTTAGTGGTATCGACGATATTTATGCATCGGCGATTTCGCCCACTTTGAGCCCTATTTTCGGCCAATTCCAGTGTTTCAGTCTACTAAAATTTTAGATATTTTGCTAGAATTCCATTTGTTCTATCAATTGAATACAAGAAACTGCCAATTTACAAATTTGAACTACCCAATAACGTGGTCAGAAATTGGCAATTTGGCCAATTTCACACAAATTTCAAAAGATGCCAATTTCAAAATAGGGTCCAGAATAAATGAAACAGACATTCCTGGCACTAAAATAACATTTTATCTGTTCATTAGTCACGTCTCCAGGCCCCTCTTACATTACTTTTGCTTTCCATTTTTAATTTTTATTCTCACAAAAAAATAGAAGATTTTCTGTTATGTATACTACTGCATCATTGTAAAAACAGTATAAATAATATCAGCGCATTTGTGCAAGAATATTAGACTCGCCAGCTGATGTGTATTGGACGCATGGCGTGATTTGTTTACTCCTGAACATCGGCAAAAATCGAACATTTTTGCTACTTTGCGCTCAGTTTCAAGGTACTTGTCATCATGAAACCAACCAAAATTATGTCTATTTCTGTAATATATCTTCCATTCTATCAAATGAGACCAAGAAAACGAGAATGCTGTTTTAAACAAAAAATATGGTCGGAGTTTTTTTTCCTCATTACGCACTGTGTGGTGCAGCATTTTTTTATACTGTGCACACTGACCACACAGACCCATTCTCCCACATCTAGGCCTACCAGCTTGTTTCCACTTGATTTGAGGGTGCTAGAATTTAGGCATACTATTACGTCAAAAACCCTGGAGCGTACGCTGTACTAGTACGGTCGAAGCCCTGAAAGGGTTAACGTGTGTAAGTTTACTTAGGTACATGTACACAAGTATAATTATCAGATATAATAATAATGTAGGTACATATGTAGTCTGCCTGGGCTACATACCTACACCTACCTACATGTGGCCCAGGGCCATATTATTACCATCGACATACCATGTTCACTGAGTTTAATCGTTTCTATCAACTACCTTTAGCTGCCATCATAAACAATGGGAGAAATAATGAATAATTCATGCCGAGAATTGTACACAAACGCGTTATGCATTAAGTGGAGTAACGTAATGTTTTCCCTCCGCCCGGCTAACACACGTGTTTCTTATATAATTTTGAAGAAAATATCATAGATCGATTCATGAAAATGTCTATATTAACATAAATTAAGACATTTAATGTGCTCAAGAGTGATTATTATTAGTATTACGTAATGTTTTCCCTCCGCCCGGCAACCACACCTCTATAGCATATAAACAGCATGTTTATATGCTATGTAACGTGTTTCTTATATAATTTAGAAAAAAATATCATAGGTGGATTAATGAAAATGTCTATATTAACGTAAAATAAGACATTTAATGTGCCCAAGAGTGATTATTATTAGTATTACGTAATGTTTTCCCTTCACCCGGCAACCACACCTCCATAGCATATAAACAGCATGTTTATATGCTATGTAACATGTTTCTTATGTAATTTTGAAGAAAATATCATAGATGGATTAATGAAAATGTCTATATTGACATAAAATAGGACATTTAATGTGCCCAAGAGTGATTATTATTACATAATAGAGAGATGTGCTCACGGAGAATGTAAAACCGGGTGGTGCGCGCCGTATTTGAAAGACTGCTCGCCGTATAGAAAGTTTTGGTCATAATTTGAACTCGCCATATTAATAGAACGCCGTAAGGCGAAACGCCGAAAAGCAGGGCATTACTGTACCTGGTATAGTGTATGGTAGAGTTATTATTGAAAGAATTAAGAGTAAGACGAAGAGTAGGATAGCAGATGAACAAGGAGGCTTTAGGAAAGGTAGGGGGTGTGTAGACCAAGTGTTTACAGTGAAACATATAGGTGAACAGTACAGTGGTCCCTCGACTAACGAAATTAATCCGTTCCAGGAGCTATTTCTCAACATGAAACTTTCGTAATTCAAAACCTTATTTCCCATAAGAAATAATGTAAATACAATTAATCCGTTCCACCCAAAAATATTCACAAAAAATATAATATAAATAACATTTACTTACCTTTATTGAAGAGAGTTGCAGGCATCTGGAAGATAGGGAGGATGACAGGGGGCAGGGTGTTAGTGGTTGGAAGGGGAATCCCCCTCCAGCTTAAGAGTCACTAGAAGCCTGTCGCACAAAATAACTGTCCAGAGTCCTCTGTTTCTGTCGACTCTTTAAGATTGTCCTGAAGTGCAACATGGCTCTGTCACTGATGTGGTTGCACAGATGGCTCATTTCAGCTTGCTCAGGGTGGTGTTTTTCAACAAATGTCTGCAACTCATTCCACTTTGTACTCATCTCCTTAAGCACTGAAGAAGGCACCTCCTTCTCTCTCTCTCTCCCTTCTCCTGTGAAGCAATAACCTCAGCTCTGGTCTGATGCTGTTCCAGTTCCAGCTCTTGCAGCTCTTCAGTTGTTAGCTCTACCCTGTGCTCCTCCACCAACTCTTCCACATCCTCACCATTCACCTCCAACCCCAGGCTGTTCCCCAATGCCACAATATCTTCCACAATATTTTCCACAACAGGCACAGGGTCGTCAGGGTCAGGGTCAGCCTCAAATCCTTCAAAATCCCTCTTTTCAACACAATCCGGCCACAATGGTCTCCAAGCAGAGTTCAAAGTCCTGGAAGTCACTCCCTCCCAAGCCTTACCTATAAGGCCTATGCAATGCACGATATTGATGTGATCTTTCCAGAACTCTCTTAGGGTCAATGCAGTGTCTGAGGTCACATCAAAGCACTTCTGAAACACTGCCTTGGTGTACAGTTTCTTGAAGTTGGAAATGACCTGCTGATCCATGGGCTGGATGAGAGGAGTGGTGTTAGGAGGCAAGAACTTCACTCTGATGAAATTGAACTCCTCAGACAACAACTCTTTCAAGTTGTGAGGATGAGCAGGAGCATTGTCCAGTACCAGGAGGCACTTGAGTCCCAATTTCTTTTCCAGGAGGTATTTCTTCACACTAGAGCCAAACACTCCAGTCAACCATTCCCATAGTGACCCATGCATTACTGTTAGCCTTCCAATGCACACACAACTTATTCCTGTTAACATTGTGTTTCTTGAAGGCTCTGGGATTTTCTGCGTGATACACCAGTAAAGGCTTCACTTTAAAATCACCACTGGCATTGGCACACATCATAAGAGTTAGCCTGTCTTTCATAGGCTTGTGTCCTGGCAGTGCCTTTTCCTCCTGAGTAATGAAGGTCCTGTTAGGCATTTTCTTCCAAAACAGGCCTGTTTCATCATAATTAAACACTTGTTGGGGGAGGAATTCTTCAGCCTCTACGAACCCCTTAAATTCCCTCAAATTTTTCAGCTGCACGTTTGTTTCGCTGGCTGCCTCACAATACCGTGTATGCCACTTCGTTTCTTAAACCTCTCAAACCAGCCTTTGCTGGCTTTAAAATCACTCGCCTCACCACTGGTTCCAGGCATTGTCTTGACAAGATCTGCTTGCAACTTCCTTGCCTTTTCACAAATTATCACCATGGAAATACTATCACCTGCTATCTGTTTATTGTTTATCCACACCATCAATAACTTCTCAACCTCATCCACTGTTTTCGATCTATTTTTCGTTAACATATCAACCCCTTTTGCAACATTAGCTTCCTTGATCTCATTTCTCTTTGCCAGGATAGTGCCGATAGTAGATGCACTTTTTTTGTACATCCTGGCAAGCTCACTCAGACGTACGCCACTCTCATATTTTTCTACAATCTCTTTCTTCAGTTCGATGGTGTTCCTCACTCTGTTTACCACAGGGGTGCCACTAGGAAGCTTCTTTGGACCCATGGTGACTTATTTCACAGTGACAGTCAATAAACCACCAATAAACACAATAAATTTATTGTGAATGTTTGAAAGAGCGCGCTGGTAAACAATGCTTGACTGGCGTCCTGTGCAGGCGCAGGGCAGTCGCGTAGCAGGCAGACAGGTCTAATACGTTTCGCTACACAAGTCCATTTTCGCTACACTAAAGCGAAAAAAAGCTTTCGTTACACGATTTTTTCGTTATATGGGCCTTTTGTTAGTCGGGGGTCCACTGTATTTAGATAAGGGTAAAGAGATTTTTGTGGCATTTATGGATTTGGAAAGCGCGTATGACAGGGTGGATAGAGGGGCAATGTGGCAGATGTAGCAGGTATAGGGAATAGAAGGTAGGTTACTGAAAGCAGTGAAGAGTTTTTATGATGATAGTGAGGCTCAGGTTAGAGTATGTAGGAGAAAGGGAGATTATTTCCCAGTAAAAGTAGGCCTTAGACAAGGATGTGTGATGTCACCATGGTTGTGCAATACAGTGGACCCTCGCTATTCGAACACTCCAAAATCGCCCTTTTATGTAAGTTTATTATTGTAAGTGCTATTATAAGTGTAATTTTGGGGGTCTGAAACGGACTAATCTAATTTAAATCATTCCTTATGGGAATAAATTTGTTTGGTAACAGTATTTGAACAGCATTCTGGAATGAAGAATGGTTGAAAGTTGGGGGTCCACTGTATATTTATAGATGGGGTTGTAAGAGAAGTGAATGCGCGGGTTTTGGCAAGAAGTGTGGGGTTAAAATATAAAGAATCTAACACAAAGTGGGAGTTGTCACAGTTGCTCTTTGCTGATGACACTGTGCTTTTGGGAGATTCTGAAGAGAAGTTGCAGAGGTTGATGGATGAGTTTGGTAGGGTATGTAAAAGTTGAAAATTAAAAATGAATATAGGAAAGAGTAAGGTGATAAGGATAGCAAAAAAATTAGGTGACGAAAGATTGGATATCAGATTGGAGGGAGAGATTATGGAGGAGGTGAATGTATTCAGATATTGGGAGTGGACGTGTCAGCAGATGGGTCTATGAAGGATGAGGTGAATCATAGAATTGATGAGGGAAAAAGGGTGAGTGGTGCACTTAGGAGTCTGAGGAGACAGAGAACTTTGTCCGTGGAAGCAAAGAGGAGAATGTATGAGAGTATAGTTATACCAACACTCTTATATGGGTTTGAAGCATGGGTGGTGAATGTTGCAACAAGGAGAAGGCTGGAGGCAGTGGAGATGTCGTGTCTGAGGGCAATGTGTGGTGTGAATATTCCATTCGTTTTTGTGCTTGCAACTGCTAAATAAGCCACCATAGGCCCAAAGAAAGCTTCTAGTGCCAGCCCTTTGGTAAAGAAGGTGAGAAACACGATAGAATTCAAGAAAGAAATCATTGCAAAATATGATAGTGGTGCGTGTGGACGACCTTGCTAGGATGTACGGCAAACCCCATTCAACCATCACTTCCATCATGATGAAGAAAAAGGAAATCAAGGAAGCTGTTGTTGCAAAAGGGGTAGATATGCTCACAGAAAAAGAGATAAAAAATACTCAAAGATGTTGAGAATTTGTTGTTAGTGTGGATCAACGAGAAGCAATTAGCGGGAGATAGTGTTGTGCAGTAAATAATTTGTGAAAAGGCAAGGCAGTTGCATGACGATCTTGTAAAGAAAATGCATGAATGAGTGCTGATGTTAATGAATTTAAGGCCAGCAATGGTTGGTTTGAGAGATTTAAGAAGTGTAGTGGCATACACAGTGTTGTAAAGCATGTTTAGGCTGCAAGTTCTGACAAATGTGCTGCTGAAAAATTCATTCAGGAATTTAAAGAATATGTAGAGGCTGAAGGATTTCTCCCCCAACAAGTGTCCAGTTGTGACAAAACAGGCCTCTTTTGGAAGAAAATGTCAAAGAGGACCTACATTACGCAGGAGGAAAAGGCACTGCCAGGACACAAGCCTATGAAAGACAGGCTTTTTTTTTTTTTTATTCTATGCTAACTCTAGTGGGGCTTTCAAAGTGAAGCCTTTACTGGTGTATCACTCTGAAAATCCCAGAGTGTTTAAGAAAAACAGTGTCGCAAAGGCTAATTTGTGTGTGATGTGGAAGGCTAACAGTAAGGCATGGGTCACGAGGGAAATTTTCTTTGATTAGTTTAATGTAGTGTTTGGCCCGAGTGTAAAGAAATACCTCCTGGAAAAGAAATTGCCACTCAAGTGCCTCCTGGTAATGGACAATGCTCCTGCTCATCCTCCAGACTTGGATGACCAAATGGTGGAGGAGTTTCGTAGTTTCATCAAAGTGAAGTTCTTGCCCCCTAATACCACTCCTCTGATCCAGCCCATGGACCAGCAGATCATTTCAAACTTCAAAAAACTCTACACCAAAGCAATGTTTCAAAGGTGCTTTGACATAACCTCAGACACTGAATTGACCCTAAGAGAGTTCTGGAAAGATCACTTCAGTATCCTCTATTGCATAAACCTTATAGGTAAGGCTTGGGAGGGAGTGACTTCCAGGACTTTGAACTCTGCTTGGAGAAAATTGTGGCCAGATTGTGTCCTCGACAAAGATTTTGAAGGGTTTGAGGCTGACCCTTTTGACCCTATGCCAGTTGTGCAATCAATTGTGGCATTGGGGAATTCCATAGGGTTAGATGTGAGTGGCGAGGATGTGGAAGAGTTGGTGGAGGACTACAGTGAAGAGCTAACCACTGAAGAGCTGCAAGACCTTCAACTGCAACAGCAACAGACCACAGCTGAGGAAATTGCTTCAAAGGAGGAGGAAGAAAGATGGAAGGTGCCTTCTTCAAAGATTAAGGACATTTGTGCAAAGTGGAGTGAAGTGCAAACGTTTGTGGAGGAACATCACCCTAACAAAGCTATTGTAAGCCGTGTCTGCGACATGTTCAATGACAATGCCTTGTCCCATTTTAAGCAAATTTTAAAGATTCGTCAGAAACAGAGCACTCTGGAACAATTTTTTGAGCAACAGGGGTCTAGTGACTCTCAAGCTGGTCCTAGTGGCATTAAAAAACAAAGAAGGGAAGTAACCCCAGTAAAGGACTTGTTACCTGAAGTCTTTATGGAAGGGGATTCCCCTTAAAAACACTAGGAAAATCTCCATCCTCTCCCCTCCTACTGTCTTTCATACACTAAGAACAGTCTTCAATAAAGGTAAGTGTCATGTTATTATTGTTTTATACTTGATGTCTCATTGTTTTCTGTATGTAAATCTATATGTTAGCTAAAAAAAAAATTTTTGTTAATACTTTTGGGTGTCTGGAACGGATTAATTTGATTTACATTATTTCTTACGGGGAAAATGGTTTCGCCATTCATGAATTTCGCCCTTTGGCAGACTCTCTGGAACAGATTAATCATGAAACTTGAGGGTCCACTGTATACAGTGGAACCTCTACTTACGAATTTAATCCATTCTGTGACCTTGCTCGCATCTCGATTTACTTGTTTGTGGAGTCAATTTTCCTCATTTAAATTACAGTAGAACGTCATTTAGCACGATAGTTATGTTCCTGAAAAAGTCGTGTTAGATAATTTCGTGTTAAATAATTAAAAGAACTAATGGGAAAAATAGGGTTACGTTCCTTGGAGTCCCCAAAAAGCCAAACAAATTTTTTTTAGACCAACAGATCTTACAAAAGTAAAAGTGAATATGTAATTGTAGTTCATTATCGTGATGTATTATGTTGTTTTTACTGCTTAAGACTACAAATGTAATAGAAATAATAGTATTTACCTTAAATTGTGGGTGCTGGTGTTTGTGGATGATTGTGAAGAGAGTGGAGAGTTATGCTGTGGCCCTACTGGGCTGAGGTGGATAGTAGAAGTTCTTGAACTGAAGTCGATGGTTGAACTGAGTGTCTAACTTTAAGTCAGTCAAGTCAGTCAGTAAGTCAGTCAGTCAATCAGTCAGTCATTAAGTCAGTCAAGCCATTCAGTAAGTCAGTCAAGCCATTCAGTAAGTCAGTCAAGCCATTCAGTAAGTCAGTCAAGTCATTCAGTAAGTCAGTCAAGTCATTCAGTAAGTCAGTCAAGTCATTCAGTAAGTCAGTCAAGTCATTCAGTAAGTCAGTCAAGTCATTCAGTAAGTCAGTCAAGTCATTCAGTAAGTCAGTCAAGTCATTCAGTTAAGTCAGTCAAGTCATTCAGTAAGTCAGTCAAGTCATTCAGTAAGTCAGTCAAGTCATTCAGTAAGTCAGTCAAGTCATTCAGTAAGTCAGTCAAGTCATTCAGTAAGTCAGTCAAGTCATTCAGTAAGTCAGTCAAGTCATTCAGTAAGTCAGTTAAGTCATTCAGTAAGTCAGTCAAGTCATTCAGTAAGTCAGTCAAGTCATTCAGTAAGTCAGTCAAGTCATTCAGTAAGTCAGTCAAGTCATTCAGTAAGTCAGTCAAGTCATTCAGTAAGTCAGTCAAGTCATTCAGTAAGTCAGTCAAGTCATTCAGTAAGTCAGTCAAGTCATTCAGTAAGTCAGTCAAGTCATTCAGTCAGTCAGTCCAGTCAGTCAAGTCATTCAGTCAGTCAGTCAAGTCATTCAGTCAGTCAGTCAAGTCATTCAGTCAGTCAAGTCATTCAGTCAGTCAGTCAAGTCATTCAGTCAGTCAAGTCATTCAGTCAGTCAGTCAAGTCATTCAGTCAGTCATTCAAGTCATTCAGTCAGTCAGTCAAGTCATTCAGTCAGTCAAGTTAGTCAGTCAGTCATTCAGTCAGTCATTCAGTCAGTCAAGTCAGTCAGTCAGTCAAGTCAGTCAGTCAAGTCAGTCAGTCAGTCAGTCAGTCAGTCAGTCACACAAACTTATGTTTACATCTTTTTATGTGTACAAAGTAACACTTCATTACGGCCACGGGTTATGTCTTGTCTAATATCTTTTTCTTCGTTAATTCAAGATCAAAACACAATTCACTCTTATTCTTCACAAACAGCTGGCTTGTAGCCAGGACTTCTTGACGCGTATGAAATACATACGAATGCTGGGATGGTGGGGTCCGTGGTGGCTGGGTAAGGCGGGTGGTGTCTGCTGAACCACAACAGTAGTAGTAACAAGACTGCTTGTGAGAATGGTTATTTGTTTTTCCTTCCCACAAACTGTAAGTAAGTTTATTCAGGTATACACAGATACAGTTACGAAGATTATCATACATAGCAGCATATGTGTAGAGAACCTAGGATAACCCAAAAAAGTCAGAGTGACAGTATTTCCATTGACTGACTTGGTTTATCCTAGGTTCTCTACACATATGCTGCTATGTATGATAATGTATGTAACTGTACTCACCTAATTGTGGTTGCAGGGGTCGAGACTCAGCTCCTGGCCCCGTGTATCTGAATAAACTTACAGTTTGCAGGAAGGAAAAACAAATTCCCTTTTCCTCAAAGCATGAGGATTCTTAGGCAGTAAATAACCATGCGCTCAAAATTTTTCCCCTCCTGCCGAACCGTGTAATATCATCTTTACGTCGTGTAAGATGATAATGTGTCGCAAATCTTGAATCGTGCAATACCGGTAACGTGCAACATAATCTCGTGCTAAATGACGTTCTACTGTAATTGAAATGGAATTAATCCGTTCTGGCTCTCAGGAGGCATGACAAGATACTTCAATATTTCGCTAATAGCATCTATATGGCATATTTATCAATCAAAATTCATCTAATATGACATAATAAACAATATAAATAACATAGAAACCTGATATATATACTCTAGAATGAATAAAATGTCATTACATATGTGGCGGCGTCAGCGGCGAACAAGAGTTTGTCTGGAGACAGGACAAAATACTCCTTGAATATTTCACTAATATCAAGTCTACGGCTTATTTATCTATCACAATTCATCTAATATGACATAATAAACAATATAAATAACATAGAATCCTAAAACAGTGGTCCCAATAGTAACGAACACCCCGGAAATCGTACAATTATGTAAGTATAATATTGTAAGTGCTTGTGGAAGTGTATTTTTGGGGGTCTGAAATAGACTAACCTACGTGACATTATTCCTTAAGGGAGTAAATTCGTTCAGTAATGGCACTTGAGCAGGCTTCTGGGATGAAGTTTTTTCGTTACTCGGGGGACCACTGTACGTATATATTCTAGAATGAATAAAATACAGTGGACCCCTGGTTTTCGTAATTAATTCGTTCCAGAGGGCGCTACTGAAACCGAATATTACTAAATCCGAATCTATTTTCCCCATAAGAAATAATGGAAATTCAATTAATCCATTTCAGACACCCAAAAGTATTAAAATAAAATATTTTTGTACATTATATATACATTAAATTACACAGAAAACAGTGAGACATGAAAAATAAAACAATAATAACATGACACTTACCTCTATTGAAAAGTTGTTGATGTGTGGAAGACGAGAGGAGGGGAGAGGATGGAAGAGTTGCTATTGTTTGGAAGGGTTATCCCCATCCATAAAGACTTCAGGTACCAAGTCCTTTTCCTGGGTTACTTCCCTTCTTTGTTTTTTAATGCCACTAGGACCACCTTGAGAGTCACTGGACCCCTGTTGCTCAAAAAAGTGTTCCAGAGAGTTCTGTTTCTGGCGAATATTTGGAATTGTGCCGGCGACAGGGGTGTGTTTGTGGACAGGACAAGATAGTCCTTCAAAATGACACTAATATAAACTCTATGACTTATTTATCTATCACAATTCATCTAATATGACATAATAAACAATATTAATAACATAGAAACATGACATATACTCTAGAATGAATAAAATGTCATTACGAATGTGAGGACTGGTGTTCGTGTTGTTTGTTGTTGGGTGTATAAGGGCCACTGAAAGATAAGCCTTAAATAGTGATGGCCGCCAGACACGGTGGTGTTGTCAGTCACCCTATATAACTCCAACAACATTGGAGGAGTTAAGTTTCGTGTCGTCATTTTTCTATAGATTAATGGCTTAACTTACTTGCTACACTGTTAATGCTACTCTTTATCGCTGGCAGGCCTTTATCAACTCCTACTGTTTTAGTATCATAACATATCGTAGAATCACTGAATCACTTAAGAAGACATTCTCCCTAGTGCCAGCCCTTTGGTAAAGGGCTGGCACTAGGAGCTTTCTTTGGGCCCATGGTGGATTATTTAGCAGTTGTAAGCACTAAAACAATGAAATAATGACAAAATGTATGGTATGAATGCCTGGGTGACCGTCACTCGCTGGTAAACAATGGCACACTTACTCTGGATGGAGTGTTGGGCCATCCGGGCCATGCGTACACGTCCAGGACAAATTACTAATTCCGAGCGGATCTACTAATACCGAACCAATAATTTTACGAAAATATGTTACTTATTCCTAATTTTAAGAAATCTGATGACTACGTAATCCGGGGGTCCACTGTATGTCATTACATATGTGGTGGCATTGGCGGTGGACGAGTTTGTCTGGAGACAGGACAAAATACTCCTTGAATATTTCACTAATATCAACTCTATGGCTTATTTATCTATCACAATTCGTCTAATATGACATAATAAACAGTATAAATAACATAGAAATATGATATATACAGTAGAGCCCCACTTTTCGGCGTTTCGCCTTTCGGCGTTCAGTTCATACGGCGAGTTCAAATTATGACCAAAACTTTTGTATATGGCGAGCGGTCTTTCAGATACGTCGAGCGCAACCCGGTTTGTTTACATTTTCCGTGAGCACATCTCTCTATTATGTAATAATCACTCTTGGACACATTAAATGTCCAATTTTACGTCAATATAGACATTTTCATTAATCCATCTATGATATTTTCTTCAAAATTATATAAGAAACACGTTACATAGCATATAAACATGCTGTTTATATGCTATGTTTATATGCTATGTTGGTGTGGTTGCCGGGCGGAGGGAAAACATTACGTAATACTAATAATAATCACTCTTGGGCACATTAAATATCTTATTTTACGTTAATATAGACATTTTAATTAATCCATCTATGACATTTATTTAAAAATAAGATAAGAAACACATTACAAAGCATATAAACATGCTGTGTATATGCTATGGTGTTGCCGGGCGAAGGGAAAACATTACGAAATACCAATAATAATCACTCTTGGGCACATTAAATGACTTATTTTACGTTAATATAGACATTTTCATTAATCCATCTATGATATTTTCTTCAAAATTATATAAGAAACACGTTATAAAGCATATAAACATAGCATATAAACAGCATATAAACATGCTGTTTATATGCTATGGTGTTGCCGGGCGGAGGGAAAACATTATGTAATACTAATAATAATCATTCTTGGGCACATTAAATGTCTTATTTTACGTTAATATAGACATTTTCATTAATTCATCCATGATATTTTCTTCAAAATTATTTAAAAAACATGTTACATAGCATATAAACATGATATATACACCCACAGAATAAAAATTGACAAATATGAGATTTGTTTACCAAGCGACTTTGTAGAAGTGTTGGAAGAATTACGTTTTCTCTAGTCAAACACTGAGGGATAACTGTAGAAAAATATTCCTTTCATATGCCTTCACTCTATATACTATAGCTATTCACGACCCTTGTGGGTTTAGCGCTTCTTTTTTATTATGATAATAGTAATAATAATACTATCATTAACTCTAAAAATAGTGTGTTGCATGAGAATGGGAGTGTTGCTGTTTGTTTATTTTGTACTAACTTGTACACAATGTAAGAGTACAGTGGTCCCTCGGTTTTCGCCGAAAATTTGTTCCAGAATGCTGCTCAAGTGCCATTACCGAACGAATTTACTTCCTTAAGAAATAATGTCACGTAGGTTAGTCTATTTCAGATCCCCAAAAATACACTTGCAACAGCACTTACGAAAATACACTTGCATAAATGTTCGAGTTTGGAGATGCACGAAAACCGAGGGACCACTGTATTTGTATTGTGAGGTAATTATTATTATAATAAAAACAAATTATTTTGAGGTAAAAGTTTCACAAACTCTTTCAAAGGTATGTGAATGAACTAAAAGTGGACACGTATTAATTGCATTCATTTTGCCTGACCGAGTGATCGCCCACTACCTGTTCAGTTTGTTTTTTACCTTGTCTGAACTCCGTATCTCGTTCTCTCTCTCGTTTACTCTTTCGTTAACTAGTTGGCTCTCATTGACTATGGCGTCTAAGCTTAGTTGTGATAAAAAGAGGAGTTGTAAGCCTCTTACTTAAAGTGCCAAGTTAGAAATGATTAAACTCAGTGAACTAAACTTTTTTGGGTTATCCTAGGTACTCTACGCATATTCTGCTATGTATGATAATCTATGTAACTGTATTTGTGTATATCTGAATAAACTTACTAACAAGGTATATGTTGATCGCTGAGATAGCCATCAAATACAGTTACATATAGCAGCATATGTGTAGAGAACCCAGGATAACCCAAGAGTGTCAGCTAACACTCCTGCTAGGAGCTAATGCTGCTGGGGATTACAAGTTAAAACCTATGATAATTTATCACTCAGAGAATCCTAGGGCCCTAAAGAACTATGCAAAAGGTAGCCTCCCAGTTTATTATAAATCCAATTCAAAAGCTTGGATGACTACTGATCTTTACATAAATTGGTTCACAGACTATTTTAAGCCTACAGTTGAGGCTTACTGCAAGGAAAAGAAAATTCCTTTTAATGTTTTACTTGTTTTAGCCAATACCCTGCCACTCACCTCTCACATATCAATGTTAACCCTTTGAGTGTTTCGGTCGTATATATACGTCTTACGAGCCACTGTTTCAGACGTATATATATGTACTCACAAATTCTAGCAGCTTCAAATCAAGCGGGAGAAAGCTGGTAGGCCCACATATGAGAGAATGGGTCTGTGTGGTCAGTGTGCGCTGTATAAAAAAAATCCTGCAGCACGCAGTGCACAATGAGAGAAAAAAACTCAGACCGTTTTTTGGATTAAAACGCCGTCTTTGAGGTGTATTTTCGTATAGTATTTATGGTTGTATTCTCTTTTTTTATGGTCTCATTTGATAGAATGGAAAACATGATGAAAACGACCTTGAAATTGAGCTCAAAGTAGGGGAAATGTTCGATTTTTGCAAATGTTCAAGAGTAAACAAATCATGCCACGCGTCCAATACACATCAATTGGTGAGTCTAATATTCTTTCACAAGTGCACTGATATTATTTATACCATTTTTACAATAATGCAATGGTCTGCATAACGGTAAATCTTCTATTTTTTGTGTGAATAAAAGATCAAAATAGAAAGCAAGAGTAATATAAGAGGGGCCTAAAGACGTGACTAATGAACAGATAACATCTTATTTTAGTGCCAGGAATGTCTGCATTGTTTATTCTGGACCCTTTTTTGAAATTGACAACTTTTTTATTTTCATGAAATTGGCCAAATTGCCAATTTCTGACCACTTTATTGGGTAGTTGAAATCGGTAAATTGGTGGTTCTTGTACTCAATCGATAGAACAAATGGAGCTCTAAAGAAATAGCTATGAGTTTGGTCAACTGGAACAATGGAATTGGTCGAAAATAGGGCTCAAAGTCAGTGAAATTGCCGATGCGTATATGTTGCCGAGATCACTAACTTCACGAGAGTGTAACTCCGTAAGTTTTCAATCAAATTTCATACTTTTGGTGTCATTACCATCTGGAAAAGATTCTCTATCATTTCATAAGAAAAAATAATTTTTTTTTTTAAATTTTGCAACATCAGGAGAGCACTCAGGATTAGGGGTTGTGACAGTCAAAGGGTTAATACTTTTAGGTAAGTAATAAGTGTACTCTGTGTGTATCTTACTTTTTATTGTGTTTTTTAATGCCTAGTGCTATTGCTAACTTAATATAAGTTAGTGTAAGCTTGTTGTCTGGCATTTATATGCATTTAAAAGTGGAAAAAAATGGCGTTCTGCTTTTCGGCTATGTCTGCTTTAACCCTTTCAGGGTCCACAGGCCCTCTCCGAAACTCGTTCTCAGGGTCCCAAATTTTTCGGAAAAAACAAATTATTTTTTCATATGAAATGATAGAGAATCTTTTTCCGATCATAACAACACCAAAATTATGAAATTTGATTGAAAATAAACGAAATTATGCTTTTGAGAAGTTAGCGGTATCGATGACATTTACGCATCGGCGATTTCGCCCACTTTGAGCCCTATTTTCGGCAAATTCCAATGTTTCGGTCTACTAAAATTATAGCTATTTCGCTAGAATTCCATTTGTTCTCTCAATTGAGTACAAGAAACAGCCAATTTACCAATTTCAACTACCCAATAAGGTGGTCAGAAATTCGCAATTTGGCCAATTTCACACAAATTTCAAAAGATGCCAATTTCAAAATAGGGTCTAGAATAAATGAGACAGACATTCCTGGCACTCAAATAACATTTTAGCTGTTCATTAGTCACGTCACCAGGCCCCTTTTACATTACTTTTGCTTTCCATTTTGAATTTTTATTCTCACAAAAAATAAAAGATTTACTGTTATGTATACAACTGCATCATTGTAAAAATGGTATAAATATTATCAGCGCACTTGTGCAAGAATAGTAGACTACCAAGTTGATGTGTATTGGACGCATGGCGTGATTTGTTTACTCTTGAACATAGGCAAAAATCGAACATTTTCACTAATTTGCGCTCAGTTTCAAAGTACTTGTCATCGTGAAACCAGTCAAAATTATCTCTATTTCTGTAATATATCATCCATTCTAACAAGTGAGACTAAGAAAACGAGAATATAAGCATAAATACCATACGGAAATAGACTGCAAAGTCGCTGTTTTAAACCAAAAACACGGTCAGAGTTTTTTTTTTTCCTCATTATGCACTGTGTGGTGCAGGATTTTTTTATACTGCGCACACTGACCGCACAGACCCATTCTCTCACATCTAGGCCTACCAGCCTGTTTCTGCGTGATTTGAGGGCGCTAGAATTTAGGCGTACTAGTATGACCACGTACGGCATGTAAGCCGTACTAGTATGGCCGAAACCCTGAAAGGGTTAAGGCACTAGCCTAGAGCCTAACCTGCCGTATAAGTGGGGCCCTACTGTACTCTAGAATGAATAAAATATGTCATGTGACAAGTGGAGGCAGCCACAACCACTCCCGCATTGTTGTGGTATTCACTGCCATCTAGTGATGGCCTTTCGAAGCCGTCTATTATTATAATTATTATTATATAGTACATTATTATTATATATTTATTATTATATGTATTATTATTATTATTATTTATTATTATATTACTATACTATTATTATTATACGTATTATTATTATTATTATAATTATTATTACTACAATATAAATAATTTGGAATTTTTATTCACACAAAAAATAGATTTACTGTTATGCAAACTTCTGCATTATTGTAATAATTGTATTAGTATTAGTAACCTATTCATGACAGCATATTGGAAGGGAGGTGATGTCATTTGTTTACTCTTGAACATTGCCAAAGAATCGAACATTTCTGCTACTTTGAGCTCAATTTCAAGGTACTTTTTGTCGTGAAACCAATCAAAATCATATCTATTTCTTTAATATATCTTCCATTCTGTCAAATGAGACCATAAAAACGAGAATACAGCCATAAAAACCATACAAAAATACCGAAAATACTGCTAAGGTGAGGCTTTGAAGTGAACTCCGTTATTTATGGTCCGATTTCTTTCATTTTTGGTGTACGTTAAGAAGTGACTTTCCATCATACATTGCCCAAGTTTCAATAAGATAGTCCAACAAACAACTGAGATCCAGTTCCCTAGATCAACAGCAAGAGCCCCTCACCAGCGTCAAGGAACCTCCCTTGAGGCCCACTCACATCTGGAAATTTCGCTTGCGTCTGTAAGCAAAAAATCGACCGAGCAACTGCTCGTATCTGGAAAAACTCGCATGTGGATGCACTCGTAAGTGGAGGTTCCACTGTATATACAGTAGGGTCCCACTTATACGGCAGGTTAGGTTCCAGGCTATCATTGGAAAGCAGACATCGCCGGAAAGCAGAACGCCATTTTTTTCCATTTATAAATGCATATAAATGCTAGACAACAAGTTTACACTAACTTATATTAAGTTAGTATTAGAATTAGGCATTAAAAAACACAATAAAAAGTAAAATACATACACAGTACAGTGGTCCCTCGGTTTTCGCCGAAAATTCGTTCCAGAATGCTGCTCAAGTGCCATTACCGAACGAATTTACTTCCTTAAGAAATAATGTCACGTAGGTTAGTCTATTTCAGACCCCCAAAAATACACTTGCAACAGCACTTACGAAAATACACTTACGTACATAAATGTTCGAGTTTGGAGATGCATGAAACCCGAGGGACCACTGTACAGTGGTACCTCGAGTTACGATGGTCCCCAAAATCGCCTTTTATGTAAGTTTATTTTTTAAATGCTTTTGTAAGTATATTTTTGGGGGTGTAAAAGGACTAGTCTATTTTACATTATTCCTTATGGGGATAAATTCATTTGGTAATGGCACTTGAACAGCATTCTCGAACGAAAAAATATCGTAACTCGAGGTACCACTGTACTACATTCATTACTTACCTAAAAATATTTGTAGTCTTATTAATGTCGGGCGAGAGGTGAGTAGTACTTATTTGTAGGAAGTCAGGTGTAGGTAGCCCTGGCTCCCTGTCCCAAACTTAATACAGTGGTCCCTCGGTTTTCGGTCATCTCCAAACTCGAACATTTATGTAAGTGTATTTTCGTAAGTGCTGTTGCAAGTGTATTTTTGGGGATCTGAAATAGACTAACCTACGTGACATTATTTCTTAAGAAAGTAAATTCGTTCGGTAATGGCACTTGAGCAGCATTCTGGAAAGAATTTTCGGCGAAAACCGAGGGTCCACTGTACAGTGGTACCTCTACTTACGAGCTTAATTCATTTCAGACGGCTATTCAAGTGCCGATACCAAAGGAATTTTTTCCCATAAGAAACAATGAAAATTAGGTTAATCCATTTCAGACCCCAAAAATACACTTACAAAAGCACCTTCAAAAATACACTTATATAATTGTTCGAGTTGGGAGCTGCTCATAAGTAGAGGTACCACTGTACAGTGGACCCTCAGTTTTCGTTGAAAATTCTTTCCAGAATGCTGTTTGAGTGCCGTTGCCAAACGAATTTGTTCCCATAAGGACAAATGTAAATTAGATTAGTTGTTTCAGACCCCCAAAAATACACTTACAGAAGCACTTACGAAAATACACTTACATAATTGTTCGAGTTTGGAGGTGAACGAAAACCGAGGGTCCACTGTATACTATATTTAAAGCAGCCCAGAAAGATAAAATACACATTCAGTACACTCATTATTTACCTTAAAATATGTGTAGTCTTAATGTTGGATGAGAGGTGAATATTATTTATTTGTAGGAAGTCAGTGTAGGTAGCCAGTAGATGTAGCTATGTAGTCCGCCTGGCTACATAGCTGCACCTACCTACCTACACAATATTTAATGAGGCCCAGAGCTATATTATTACCATCGACATACCTTGTTTCACTGAGTTTAATAATTTCTAACAACTACCTTTAGATGCCATCATAAACGAAGGGAGAAGTAATGAATAATTCATTCCGAGAATTGTAAACAAAAGCGGAGTGACTAGGCCAAACGCAGATTCATACTCGTTTTCTTTGGTGCTGGACCAGAGAAAACATAATGTTTTCCCTCTGCCCGGCATATAAACATAGCATGTTTATATGCAATGTAACATGTTTCTTATATAATTTTGAAGAAAATATCATAGATGGATTAATGAAAATGTCTATAATTATGTAAAATAAGACATTTAATGTGCCCAACAGTGATTATTATTAGTACTAAGTAATGTTTTCCCTCCGCCCGGCAACCACATCTCCATAGCATATAAACATAGCATGTTTATATGCTATGTAACATGTTTCTTGTATAATTTTGAAGAAAATATAGATGGATTAATGAAAATGTCTATATTGACGTAAAATAAGACATTTAATGTGCCCAAGAGTGATTATTATTTCGTACTATTAGTACAGTGGTAGAGTATATATCAGGTTTCTATGCTGTTTATATTGTTTATTATGTCATATTAGATCAATTGTGATAGATAAATAAGCCGTAGAGTTGATATTAGGGAAATATTGAAGGAGTACATATTTTGTCCTGTCTCCAAACAAACTCTCCGCCTCTGCCGCCACCAGCCACATACGTAATGTCATATTTTATTCATTCTAGAGTATTTATCAGGTTTTTATGTTATTTATATTGTTTATTATGTCATATTAGATCAGTTGTGAGAGATAAATAAGCCATTGATTTGATATTAGCGAAATATTGAAGTACAGTGGTACCTCAGTTTTCGTACAGCTCCCTACTCAAACAATTATGTAAGTGTATTATTGTAAGTGCTTTGGTAAGTGTATTTTTGGGGGTCTGAAACGGACTAATCTAATTTACATTATTCCTTATGGGAACAAATTCGTTTGGTAATGGCACTTGAACAGCCTTACCTATAAGGCTTATGCAATGGAGGATAGTGAAGTGATTCCTCCAGAACTTTCTTAGGGTCAACTGAGTGTCCGAGGTCACTTCAAAGCACTTTTGAAACACTGCTTTTGTGTAGAGTTTTTTGAAGTTAGAAATGATCTGCTGGTCCATGGGCTGGAGGAGAGGAGTGGTGTTAGGAGGCAAGAACTTCACTTTTATAAAACTGAAGTCCCTAAACACTTGGTCTTCTGAGTCTGGAGGATGTGCAGGAGCATTGTCCAGTACCAGGAGGCACTTGAGTGGCAATTTCTTTTCCAGGAGGTATTTTTTCACACTGGGGCCAAACACATCATTAACCCACTCTTCGAAAATTTGCCTTGTGACCCATGCCTTATTATTAGCTTTCCACATCAAACACAATCTATTCTTGACGACATTGTTTTTCTTGAACACTGGGATTTTCAGAGTGATACACCAGTAAAGGCTTCACTTTGAAATCCCCACTAGCATTACTACACAACAAGAGAGTTAGCCTGTCTTTCATAGGCTTGTGTCCTGGCAGTGCCTTTTCCTCCTGCATGATGTAGGTTCTCTTTGGCATTTTCTTCCAAAAGAGGCCTGTTTCATCACAATTGAACACTTGTTGGGGGAGGAATCCTTCATCCTCTACGTACACCTTGAAATCATGCATAAATTTTTCAGCTGCACATTTGTCTGAACTTGCAGCCTCACCATGCCTTACAACACTGTGTATGCCACTTTGCTTCTTGAAATTTTTGAACCAGCCTTTGCTGGTCTTAAATTCACTAACAACAGCACTCATTCTAGGCATTCTCTTTACGAGATCGGCATGCAACTGCCTTGCCTTTTCGCAAGTTATCAACTGCATAACACTATGTCCTGCTAACTGTTTTTGGTTGATCCACACCAACAACAACTCAACATCGTTGATTATTTGCGATCTCTTTTTCGTTACCATATTTACCCCTTTCACAACATCAGCTTCCTTGATTTCCTTTTTCTTCGCCACGATGGAAGCGATCGTTGAATGGGGCTTCCCGTACAGCCTGCCGAGGTCGGTCACACACACTCCACTTTCATATTTTTCTATGATTTCTTTCTTTAGTTCTATCGTGTTTCTCACCTTCTTTACCATAGGGCTGGTACTAGGAGCTTTCTTTGGGCCCATGGTGGATTATTTAGCAGTTGCAAGCACAAAAAACAATGGATTATTATGATATGTATCGTATGAACGCGTGGGGTGATTGTCACTCGCCGAGATACAATGCCAGACTGACTCTGAATGGTGTGTGGGAGCCCGTGGCTACTGGGACGTGTTTCATACGACTTCCGAATTTTGACGAATAAAGTTGCCGATAATCAAAATTCACGAAAATTGAGACTCACGAAATTCAAGGGTCCACTGTAATACACATTTTCACTTGTTCAGGAATCAGATATGACTGACTCTGCATCGTGTGTAATACCTGTTGGTTCATGAGTGGCTCTCTCTCTGAGACAGAGAGACAAGTAGAGAGACAGGAAGACAGAAACACAAGCAGACAGAAAGACAGATAAGCAGAAACAGAGATAAACATACAGCTAGACAGACAGATAGACAGACAAATAGACAGAAACTAACAGATAGACATGTTTATTTGTAACAGTGAAAAATAAATCCAAGGCAGTGCACGATCATCAAATATCACTCCACGAGTGTCACGCCACTGGCAGTGGAGTGACACTCATCTTACACCGTGCTTCAAGGAGTTTCATATATACTCCAGCATTTCTAAAACATTGCTGGGACCTGGCAAAAAAGGCAAAAATCATTTCTTTTTTATAAATACATTTTTCTTATTTAAAAACCCGTAACAAAAAAAATTGGGGTGTTTTTTTTGGGCTGGAACGGATTAATGGCATTTCAATTAATTTCAATGAGGAAAATTGATTTGATATACGAGCAAATTGAGTTATGAGCTAGGTCACGGAACGAATTAAACTTGTAAGTCAAGGTACCACTGTATAGCTTCTCCTCACTTAGCGACGTACTCGTTTACTGACGACTCAGAGTTACGACGGGCTCTCTGACTATTATGCATACCTAAATAATGTATATTAGAGCTGATTTCCTCTATTCTGTTTATTACAATATACAGTACACTACTGTATAAACATTTAAAAATACAGTAGAGCCCCACTTTACGGTGTTTCACTAATACGGACATTTTCAAATTATGACCAAAACTCACTATATGGCTTCCCCTGTCTTTCTAATATGGTCACCGTGCCCCACCCAGTTTGTTTACATTCTCCATGAGCATGACTCTCCATTATGTCTGGAAACTTTCCAAAATTTCAAGTGTTTTAAGGTTATTTCATATTTTATATACAGTGGTACCTTGACTTACGAGTGCCCCAACTTACGAGTTTTCCAAGTTACGAGTCGTTGCTCGTTCAATTTTTTGCTTTGAGTTGCGAGCCAAAATCTGAGTTACGAGTGAAGTGCCAATAATTAGCAGCATATCTGAAGTCAAATCCAACTCTGTACCCAGAGGAATGTCAGGTACTTGGTCCCGTCCCACATGCTCTTCCAAGACATAACTGGAAGGATAATACTCACACACTATTCCCAGATTGTAGTGAAGCACCTCGTCCCTTGTTTGGTTCTCGTATAAATCCAGGGAAGAAGTAACCTCCATTTCAACACTCAGAGTTTTTCCAGAAACATTAAGGTGGGTGGAGTAGTGAAAGTGGTGGGTGGAGAAGTGATGGTGGTGGGTGGAGTAGTGATAGTGGTGGGTGGTGTAGTTATAGTGGTGGGTGGAGTAGTGATGGTGGTGGGTGGAGTAGTGATGGTGGTGGGTGGTGTAGTTATATTGGTGGGTGGAGTAGTGATGGTGGTGGGTGGAGTAGTGATGGTGGTGGGTGGAGTAGTGATAGTGGTGGAAAGTGTAGTTATAGTGGTGGGTGGAGTAGTGATAGTGATGGGTGGAGTAGTGATGGTGGTGGGTGGAGTAGTGATAGTGGAGGGTGGTGTAGTTATAGTGGTGGGTGGAGTAGTGATGGTGGTGGGTGGAGTAGTGATGGTGGTGGGTGGAGTAGTAAGGGTGGTGGGTGGAGTAGTGATGTTGGTGGGTGGAGTAGTGATGGTGGTGGGTGGAGAAGTGATGGTGGTGGGTGGAGTAGTGATAGTGGTGGGTGGTGGAGTTATAGTGGTGGGTGGAGTAGTGATGGTGGTGGGTGGAGTAGTGATAGTGGTGGGTGGAGAAGTGATGGTGGTGGGTGGAGTAGTGATAGTGGTGGGTGGTGTAGTTATAGTGGTGGGTGGAGTAGTGATGAGGTGGCTGAAGTAGTGATGGTGGTGGGTGGAGTAGTGATGGTGGTGGGTGGAGTAGTGATAGTGGTGGGTGGAATAGTGATGGTGGTGGGTGGAGTAGTGATGGTGGTGGGTGGAGTAGTGATGGTGGTGGGTGGAGTAGTGATAGTGGTGGGTGTAGTAGTCATGGTGGTGGGTGGAGTAGTGATGGTGGTGGGTGGAGAAGTGATAGTGGTGGGTGGAGTAGTGATAGTGGTGGATGGAGTAGTGATAGTGGTGGGTGGAGTAGTGATAGTGGTGGATGGAGTAGTGATGGTGGTGGGTAGAGTAGTAATAGTAGTGGGTGGAGTAGTGATAGTGGTGGGTGGAGTAGTGATAGTGGTGGGTGTAGTAGTGATAGTGGTGGGTGGAGTAGTGATAGTGGTGGGTGGAGTAGTGATAGTGGTGGGTGGAGTAGTGATAGTGGTGGGTGGAGTAGTGATAGTGGTGGGTGTAGTAGTGATAGTGGTGGGTGGGTAGTGATGGTGGTGGGTGGAGTAGTGATAGTGGTGGGTGGAGTAGTGATAGTGGTGGTGGAGTAGTGATAGTGGTGGGTGGAGTAGTGATAGTGGTGGGTGGAGTAGTGATAGTGGTGGGTGGAGTAGTGATAGTGGTGGGTGGAGTAGTGATAGTGGTGGTAGTAGTAGGTGAAATGTAGATAGTGTGGTGGAGTAGTGATGGTGGTGGGTAAGTAGTAGGTGGTGGGTGTAGTAGTGATAGTGGTGGGTGGAGTAGTGATAATGGTGAGTTGGAGTAGTGATAGTGGTGTGAGTGTGGGATATATAGTGGTGGGTGGAGTAGTGATAGTGGTTGGGTGGAAGTAGTGATAGTGGTGGGTGAGTAGTGATAGTGGTGGGTGGAGTAGTGATAGTGGTGGGTGGAGTAGTGATGTGGTGGGTGGAGTAGTGATGAGTGGTGGGTGGATGAAGTTGTGTAGATAGTGGTGGGTGGAGTAGTGATAGGTAATGGGTAGAGTGGAAATGGGTAATAGTAGTGGGTAAATGAATAGTAGTGGTAAAGTAGTAATGTATGATAGTAGTAATGTAGTAGTGATGTGGTATGGAAGTAGTGATGTAGTGGATGTAATGATAGTAGTAGTAATTGGGAGTAGTGATGTGGTGGATAGTAGTAAATAGTGGTGGTGGAGTAGTGATAGTGAGTGGGTGAAGTAGTAAATAGTGTAGGTGAGAATGGAATAGTATAGTTAGTAGTGAGTGGAAGTGGAGTAGTGAGGGTGATGGTGTTATGGAGTAGTGATAGTGGTGGGTGGAGTAGTAAATAGGTGGGTGGGAATGAGTGGGGTGGAGTAGTGATAGTGGTGGGTGGAGTAGTAATAGTAATGGGTGAGAGTAGTGGTGGGTGAGTAGGATAGTGGGGATATATGATAGTGGTGGGTGTAGTAGTAGAGTGATGGTGGGTAGTAGTGATAGTGGGTGGGTAATAGTAAATATTTAGTGTTGTAGGGTGGAATAGTAAGTGAAGTAGGGGGTAGTAGATAGTAAATAGTAGTGAGTGTATGTAGTAATGATAGTGGTTGAATAGTGAATGTAGTATTGGGTGGGTAGTGATAGTAGTGGTGGAAGTAATGATGATGGTGTGTTAAGTGGTGGTGGATAGTATGGGTGGTGAAGTGAATGGTGGTAAGTAGTGATAGTGTGAGGTGAGATACATTGTGTGGCATGTAGTAATAGGCTGTGTTAGTGTGGGTATGATGTGTGTGGAGTAGTGATAAGTGACGGAGTGAAGTGATCGTGTGGTGGAGTAGTGATATGGTCGGGTGAGTAGTGATAGTGGTGGGTGGAGTAGTGATGGTGGTGGGTGGAATAGTGATAGTGGTGGGTGGAGTAGTGATAGTGGTGGGGGGAAAGTAGTGATAGTGGTGGGTGGAGTAGTGATAGTGGTGGGTGGAGTAGTGATAGTGGTGGGTGGAGTAGTGATGGTGGTGGGTGGAGTAGTGATAGTAGGTGGGTGGAGTAGTGATAGTGGTGGGTGGAGTAGTGATAGTGGTGGGTGGAGTAGTGATGGTGGTGGGGAGTAGTGATAGTGGTGGGTGGAGTAGATAGTGGTGGGTGGAGAAGCAATGATAGTGGTGAGAGTGTAGTGGTGGATAGTGATGTGGGTGGAGTAGTGAGTGAGTGGGTGGATAGTGATAGTGAGTGGGTGAGTAGTGATAGTGGTGGGTGGAGTAGTGATAGTGGTGGGTCGAGTAGTGATAGTGGTGGTGGAGAGTGATAGTGGTGGGTGGAGTAGTGATAGTGGTGGGTGGAGTAGTGATGGTGGTGGGTGAGTAGTGATAGTGGTGGGTGGAGTAGTGATAGTGGTGGGTGGAGTAGGATAGTGTGGGTGGAGTAGTGATAGTGGTGGGTGTGAGTAGTGATAGTGGTGGGTGGAGTAGTGATGGTGGTGGGTGGAAGTGATAGTGGTGGGTGAGTAGTGATAGTGGTGGGTGGAGTAGTGATAGTAGTGGAGTGTGTGTAATATGTGGTGGGTGTAGTAGTGATAGTGGTGGGTGGAGTAGTTATAGTGGTGGGTGGAGTAGTGATGGTGGTGGGTGAGTAGTGTGGTGGGTGGAGTAGTGATGGTGGTGGTGTAGTAGTGATAGTGGTGGGTGGAGTAGTGATGGTGGTGGGTGGAGTAGTGATGGTGGTGGATGGAGTAGTGATGGTGGTGGGTGGAGTAGTAGATATTTGTGGGTGGAGAAGTGAATGTGGTGGGTGGAGTAGTTTTGGTGGTGGGTGGAGTAGTGATAGTGGTGGGTGATAGTAATTTGGTGGGTAAATAGTAATATGAGTGGTAAAAAATGAATTTAGGGGGAGTAAATGGGGTAATGGTGGAAATGAATTATGGAAAATTTGGGAAGTAGTAGATGGGGTAGGTAAAGTAATAGTATTAGGTAAATGATGGTGAGTAGTAGTAAGTTGGAAATAAAAATGATAGTGGTAGGGGAAAGTAGTAATAGTAGTGATATAATGATAGAAATTTAGGTGGAAACAGTAATGAGTAGGTTAATGGTAATAGTTTGGGTAATAAAAAATAGTGTTAGGTGGAATAGTGTTTAGTGGTGGGTAGATATGATGGTGGTGGGTGGAATAGTGATGGTGGGGGGTGGAGTAGTGATGGTGGTGGGTGGAGTAGTGATGTGGTGGGTGGAGCAATGATGGTGGTGGGTGGAGTAGTGATGGTGGTGGGTGGAGTAGTGATGGTGGTGGGGGGAAAGTAGTAATAGTGGTGGGTAAATGTGATGTAGTAGAGTGTAATGCAATGAAATTGGGAAAAAGTATGGTGTGTGGAAAAATGAAAATGTATTAAATAGTAATAAGTAGTAGTAAATAGTAACATGTAGGAAAAATGTAATAGTAGTGGAAAATAGAAATGTAGTAGGAAAAATGGAATAGTAGTAGGTAAATAGATAGTAGAAAAGGAATCTTTTAGTAGTAGCTAGGATGATGGAAGGTAAATAGAAAATATAGTGGAAAATGGAAATGGTAGTAGGGAAATAAATGGTAGTGGGTGGTATGAAATAGTAGTGGGTATAGTATAGTAGTAGTGGATGTAGTGGTGGTAAAAAAAAAAATAAGTAGTGGGGGTAATATGATATAGTAGGTAGGTAGAAATGGTGGGGATGGAATACTGATAGTAGTGGGGTGGGTATAATGGTTGTAGGTGAAGTGATAGTAGTGGTGATAGTAATGGTGAGTGGGTAGAAACCCAGTAGGGGAGTGGATAGTATGGTAGTGGGTGGATGGAATGGTAGTGGAAGTAGTGATAGTAGTGGGGTAAAGGGTAGTGGAGTGGAAGAGGGTGGGGGGTAGGGGGAGGGGAAAGGGGTGAAAAAATGGTAGTGGAAATGAAAAGTGATAGTAGTGGGGGGAGTAGTAAAGGTGGTGGGGGGATAGTAGGGTTGTAGGTGGGTAGTGTTTCTGTTCTTCTTGACCCCACACAATCTAGTGAAATAGAAAAATAGCGTAAGGGGAAATCCGATGACAAAACGTGGTTTTATTATGAAAAAGTAGAACGGATACGGGGAAGGGGGGGAAAAACCCCGCAAAAAGTAAAACCCTTCAATCAAATAAAGGGGGAAAAAAAAACATGGCAAATTTTGCCTTTAAAAAAAACTATGGTTTTAACGCACCGTAGTCCCCACGAAATTTTAAAAAGGGCCAAAGTATAGGCTCCCCCTCCGCTGGCCACCTCCCGCGTGCCGTCTGGGCCAGGGAAACAGGGCGAAAGCAAAAAAGGTCGCCAACAAAAATTCCCAGAAACGGTTTGGTCACCACACATACATATATAAAAAAGGTTTTGCAGGAGCAGGCCTCAAAAAACCTCCCCTTTTTGGTGGGGGAAAAAATCGGCTTGCCCGTACACTGGGCGGAGGACAGAAACAAAGTGATGTCGGCACTGGAACTGGGGTCTTCTTTTACAGGGTTTTCACAGGGCCCGGCATCAAACTTTACTGCCCTCCTTTGGGGCTGTACCATCCCACATCTGCAAACAATGACTGACGGCTTTTCCCCAAAGGGGTGACATTTGACCAAAAAGGGGGGACTGCCCTTACCTTTTTACAGGCTTTACAAAAACACACTTTCACATACTCACAAAAAATTATTTCCATGGAATTCATTATACTCGGGTCCCCCTTTGACAAATTTTTTTCATATTTACATGGTTTGTCCACCTTTTCCGTTTTTATAACTATACAATGTATGCGCAAATCCCCCTTTCTGCAAGCAAACAATTAGCGTAAAAAGGGGAAAACGGAAAAGTAAAAATTTTGTCAATATCAAGTTAAAGGTTTCCCGGGGCCAGGCCATAAGTAGGAGCCTTAGGGACTGTCATCTGTCCAGGGTGCAGGGGAAAAAACTAAACGGGGTTTCCCCCGTTTAAATCTGTTGTGGTTTAAACGAGGGTTCCATTGGGTTACATGATCAAATACTTTTGGCAAAGGTGAAAATTTTTGATTTCCGGAAATCTCCCCCCCTCCCAACTTGCCGGAGGGTGTTGGACCCCGGAAGGGAAAAAAAGGGGGCGTTTTTCCCTACCAAAGGGGCATTTCCGTGGGGCGCCGCAAGATGCTCCCCTTTTTGGGCCCCCCCAGGAGACGGGGGATGGTGGTAAAACAACCCCTTCCTGTGCTCCCAGGGGGCCGGGATTATCAGGGGGGTGGGGACTGGGGTTTTTTAACACTCCCGAACGGGGTTTTCCCCTTTTTTAAATGCAGAAATCCCCGGAACCC
>WNWK01014468.1:0-51202 GCA_009830355.1 Cherax destructor | reverse complement strand
ACACCCATCTAGGCAAAGCTTCAGCCTCCTATTTTCCTCCTGAAGAAGTAGAACCTTCTTCAACATTTCAACCTGAATTCAAAAACACTGCAGTGAATGTCGGTACCCCCAACGCAAATTTCCCCAAAAAAGGGACAGCTGAGGGGATTCTTGCAGTGTTTAGGGGCAATTAATATAAAGTGATCAGATTTGATCTGAGGAAAAGGACTGTAGGTTTGCCGGGTCAGCACATGGAGAAAACCCGAACCAGGACCCGTCCTGACCTACCTACGTCTACCGAAAGGTAGCTTCAGTGCCTTTGATCAAGATCCCTGAACATCAAGAAGGCACCGGCCTTGAGGGTGGTGTGTTGGAGGTGGAGTGCCAACACACACATTAAGGCACTATTCTCACATTACTGAGTGCCATAATGAGGCGGAACACTGACGTCTCTGCTCAGACGTCACAACCTTCTCTGACTCACACTCCTGACGTCATGAGCTTGAAACCATGTAATGGCTTCAACATAGCTTATGACGTCATGTTATTACGTCACATGACATTCATATGACATCACATTTATGCCATCCTTCACTGTATGTCATGACATCAGTTGATGTTAGCATGTTTACATGCCACTAGGTGACATGACTGTCATGTAGTGTTATCATGGCAACATATAACTCTGGGCTTGATCATGTTACGCACTGTCTACCTCAGTCATACAATCAGTCAGCATTTATCTTGGTAAATAAGGTTGAGTGTGCAGTTGTTAATATGTAAATGAGACACTTAAGTGTATTGTTCACATGTTTCAGCAACCAGTGACTTCTTCAGTCCAATAGAGACGGTGCGAGATAAGACGAGGGAGGTTGAGGAGGTCAGTCCATCAGTCTTGATATAAGTACAAAAGATGTACGGATAAGCGACTTGTATACTGGAGACAGGCGAGGTGCAGCAGTTGGAGACAGCATCACAAGTGGGCAGTTCTTGTCACAGCAACATCTTGAACTCTTGATACAGAGAATATTCTAAAGTTCCAACGCTTTCCTAACCTATTAGTGTGACGTAAAGCAAGCAACTAAAACGGAAGTGGTATATACCTTTGACGAGTTCTGAGTCTTTCTACTCCCAGAGCCCGGTTATAGGCCAGGCTCATCTAGTGCTAGCCTGGTTGATCTACACTTGCTGGAACAAGTGTAGAAGTATTCAAGAGGAAACTGGACAAGTATCTTCACCAGGTGCCCCTGTGGTTTAGCGCTTCTTCTTTATTATAATAATAATTCACCAGGTGCCAGATCAACCAGGCTGTGATGGATATGTGGGGCAGCGGGCATCCAGCAGCAACAGGATAGACCAGAAGAGCCCAGCCCATGGCTGGGCTCCTAGAGTAAGACTCTCGAAACTCATCAAAGGTAATGGTGGTGGACAAATTCGTACACAGCTTAAAGATTGGGTATGATTTGCATCCAAAAGTCCAGAAAAAAGTTATTGAGGGAACTAAGGGGGTTAGACCAGGAGCCAGAACTCGACCCCCCTACAGACACAAATGGTTATTCTATATCTGTGAGTAGAGTGGATGACTTAGTTGTGTGGTCTTAGTGTAGTCATGAAGGTCATCACTCCAGCATCATTTCTCTACGTTGACCTTAATTGTTGTTGACCCTAGCTTGACCTTTACATCTCCCTCCCTATCTTATCCTGGCTCTCTCCCTTCCCTATCCACCCACCTCTATTTATCCACCTCCCTAATTAACTCTTCATTCTCCCTCTCATCCTCCTCCCTCTGTCTTCATGGTGGTTCAGGGAAGGGGGAATGGTTCCAAATGTGCAGGCCATGGTAGTCTAGGGCATGGTAATTTCGGGAGTTGTAGTCTATAGTGGTGGTAGTATAGGGGGTGGAAGTCTAGGGCATGGTAGTTTGGGGGCTGTAGTCTATGGGGGTGGTAGTGTAGGGGTGATAGTCTACTGGAATGGTAGTGTAGGGGGTGGTTGTCTAGGGTATTGTAGTCTAGAGGTGGTAGTCTACTGGGATGGTAGTGTTGGGGGTTTTAGTCTAGGGGGCATTAGTGATGGTAGTCTAGGGGAGTGGGAGTATAGGGGGTGCTAGTTTAGGGGTGGTAGTCTAGGGGATGGCGGAGGGTAGATAGTAAAATGTAGTGTGTGTGTGTGTGTGAGAGAGGTTACAACCATCACAGTAGTACAGTACTACTTGGTTAAAAGTGGCTGTTGTGATGAACAAAGCTACAGTAACCTCTGACCTTTTGTTGACTTATTGACCTCGCCGCCTACTATACCACTGACCTTTCTTCCGTCATTGTTGCTCTGTCAGTGCAAGACAAGGTGTTATATTAACACATAATGATCTCTCTCCTGTGTGTCTGCTCTAAGGTGGGAAGTGAGAAATATGGAAGGAAGTGTAAAATAAACAGTGAAAAGCAGGAGCACTATGGGCAAAATAAGAGAACATTGTATCAACTTCCATGGTCCCAGATTGTTCAACATCTTATCAGAAACACTGCTGGAACAGGTGTAGAAGTCTTCAAGAGAAAACTGCCAGTGGATTCTCCACTTATGCTAGACGTCTGTGATAATGAAGAGAGCAGCAGTAGTAACAGCAGTAGTGTGCTACTGCTGCTGCTTCATGCCTTCATTATACAAGCAGTACATTCCTCCACACTAGTGTGAAGCGCTTCCCACTGTTATCCAGGTCTTCACCTCTAATATTAAACTGCATTATTAAATTACACCACACTCTGCACTATTCCTGTCAGCTGCAATGAGTTGCAGGAGGGGTGGGGGTGTTAAGCAAAATGGGTATGCCTTTCTCACATACACTGACCTGGATTTTGTTTTCTTGAGTATGTCTGGCTTTGTTTTCCTGCTTGCATATCTTATTGTGTGCAGTATGATATTCACCGGCAACTACATGACATCGGTTCTCCAGTCGAGCATGTTAAGTGGAACTATTAATACCCAGGAGTGTGTGTGTGTCCTCGTGCAGAGTGGTTCTCTACACTCCCTGACACTTCACATGTGTCTAGTGTCTACACACAAGACTCCCAGTAAGTACACCCAGAGCAAGCAGGAAGTGCTTCAAGGTGGCCTACCAGTGTGAGGATTTTCTGTCAGGATCAGCTTTACCAGCTCTTCTCTGCAAGATAAAGGTGGGCTCTGCTTTACAGTGTTAAACTAATGCAGCCATTTTCAATTATAACCATTCTTCATTTATTCGGACGTTATACAATAATATTCACCACTCACTATAAGCTAAGGATGAAAATATTTTAAGGTAAATAATGTGTGTACTGTATATGCATTTGAAAGTGAAAAAAGGCCATTTCACTTTACAGCAGTAGCCTGGAACTTAACCTGCTGTATAAGCAGAACCCTCCTGTAGTGATGAGGTGAGCAGAGCCTTTATCTGCTAGAGTGCTCAGTGGTCTTGTCAAAAATAAATGCAAAAAAAAAAACTAAAATATAGAAGGTAACATTGACTAACAACACTGATACTATTATTTTGAACTGTGATAGCTGGGGTATGAACCCATGTCGTCTTACCCTCACTAATACCCTGCAAACACTTTAGAAAGCAACTTTCTCAAAACTCACCCTCTTATAACCACTTGACTTACATACCACTTATAAAAGTGTATAGCATGGAGTCTCCCCCAAAACACCTCAGTATAAGTTACTTAAATATAACTAGAAGACTAATAATTGTTCGACCACTTAAGTGGACTACTTGCACACAGGTGGCACTTGCTCTCAAACTAGGTGGAATGAGACTTCTCATCACCACTGGGTAAGTATACATACTTAATACCATCAATTCGATGAAATTTAACCACAATTACAGGAGGGTCCCGCTTATACAGCAGGTTAGGGTTCCAGGCCCCAGTCATACAGCAGGTTATGTTCCAGGCTACTGCTGTAAAGTGAATCATAGTCTTTTCTTTTTCTTTCAAAATGCATATAAAAGCCTGATAACATGTTTACTCTATCATATAAAATGCATATACAGTACATACATTACTTACCTTAAAATATTTTCGTTCTTAGCTTATATTGAGGGGTGAATGTATTGTAAGAGTCTGAATAAATGAAAACCACTGCATTAGTGAAGCACTGTAAAATGGGGCCTGCCTGTATATATATAAAATATTATTGGAGAATAGTTATGAAGGGTTGAATTAAAAGAAACTATGGGTTTACATTTACTTAATAATAATAGCTTATAATTACACTTTAATACTATATACAGCACTTCAGATGTACTAGGCTTGAGGCAATATAACATTAAAATTAGGGGAAATTGGTTTCTGAGAATAAAGTACTAGCATATACTTGTTACTCACACTGAAGACTTACAATAATATTAACAAAACCAGCAATGGTTCGGTGATGCTGTTCAGATCACTTGTGCACTCTCACCTAGAGTATTGTTCAGTGTTGACGGCTCTGTTCAGGGCAGGGAACACACATCATTTACGGCCTGCATAGACAAAATAAAGAATTTAAACTACTGCGAATGCATCAAAGTCCTAAATATATACATGTATATGTAGTCACTGAAGTGGAGGAGAAATGCATGATAATATACAGGACCCTCGGTTTTCGTACAGCTCCAAACTCGAACAATTATGTAATTGTATTTTTGTAAGTCTGAAACGACTAATCTAATTTACATTCATCCTTATGGGAACAAATTTGTTCGGTAACGGCACTTGAACAGCATTCTGGAAAGAATTATCAACGAAAACCGAGGGTCCACTGTATATATTATTATTATTATAATCAAAAGAAGTGCAAAACTCCACTGTATATAGAAGATACTTGAGAGCCTTGTCCCAAATCTACTCACTGCCATAACAATACGTATACTGGAGTGAGAGATATGGGAGGAAGTGTAAAATAAACCTAGTGAAAAGCAGGAGCACTGTGGGCACAATAAGAGAATGTTGTATCAATATCTGTGGTCAAAGACTATTTAACATCTTGCCCAAAAACACTGCTGGAACAAGTGTAGAAATTTTCAAGATAAAACTGGACAAGTCTCTCCCACCAAGTGTGGATCAACCAAGCTGTGATGGATATGTGGGCCAGCAGCAACAGCCTGGTTGACCAAGAAAGCACCAGATTGATTTTTTTTTTCACTATCCACTCTACAGTGGACCCTCGGTTAACGAAAAAAATTAATTGCAGAAGCCTGCTCAAGTGCCATTACCGAACGAATTTACGTCCTTAAGAAATAATGTCATGTAGGTTAGTCTATTTCAGACCCCCAAAACTACACTTCCACAAGAACTTACAAAATTATACTTACATAATTGCACGATTTCCGGGGTATTCGTTAACCGAGGGTCCACTGTACTGGGATATCTGCAGGGGTCAAGTCACAGCTCATGGCCCTACCAGTTTCACAGATTTCTGACCTCCAGGGCTTTAATGTTTGTGTGTGTGGGCATGGGTATTTTTTTTCTACAAGAGGGTGTTAGCACTTTATTGTTGTGGTTAGTTTGAGTATTGACTGTCACTTGACATTTACTTCAGAGAGTTCATCAGTATTCTTGTTGTTTACATTTGTGTATCATTGTCAGTAGTGGCTACTAACATCTCTCTCACACCTTCTTCACTTCTCAACCAACACATTTCTCTCTTTCCTCATTCAACATTTTCTCTCAGGATCCTATTTTTTAGCTAACTTAACTTTGTTATGAAGGAGTAATCTAATATGTGGTGGAATCCATAACAGTTGTACATTAACCCTTTGGGGGTCGACAGGCCTTCTCAGGAAAGTGTTCCTGGGGTCGAAAAATTTTTGGAAAAAAAAAAAATTAATTTTTTCTTATGAAATGATAGAGAATCTTTTTCCGATCATAACGCCACCAAAATTATGAAATTTGATCGAAAACTAACGGAATTATGCTTTCGCGAAGTTAGCGGTAGCCATGACACTTAGGCATCGGCGATTTTGCCCACTTTGAGCCCTATTTTCAACAAATTCCAATGTTTCAGTCTCCCAAAATTATAGCTATTTCGCTAGAACTCTTTTTCTTCTATCGATTGAGTACAAGAAACAGCCTATTTACCAATTTCATCTACCCAAAATAGTGGTCAGAAAATGGCAATTTTTCAATTTCACACAAATTTCAAACGATGCCAATTTCAAAATAGGGTCCAGAGTAAACAAGGCAGACATTCCTGGCACTAAAATAACATGTTCTCTGTTCATTAGTCACGTCTCCAGGCCCCTGTTCCATTACTTTTGCTTTTCATTTTGAATTTTTATTCTCACAAAAAATAGAAGATTTACTGTTATGTATACAACTGCATCATTGTAAAAATGGTATAAATAATATCAGAGCACTTGTGCATGAATATAAGACTCGCCAGTTGATGTGTATTGGAGGCATGGTGTGATTTGTTTACTCTTGAACATCGTCAAAAATCAAACATTTTTGCTACTTTGAGCTCAATTTCAAGGTACTTGTCATTGTCATACCAATCAAAATCATCTCTATTTCTGTAATATATCTTCCATTCTATCAAATGAGACCAAGAAAACGAGAATACATCAATAAAAAAACATACGAAAATCGACTGCAAACTCGCTGTTTTAATCGAAAAAAACGGTCAGAGTTTTTTTTCTCTCATTATGCAGTGTGTACTGCAGGATTTTTTTTATACTGCGCACACTGACCACATAGACCCATTCTTTCATATGTATGCCTACCAGACGTTTTCTGCTTAAATTGAGGCCACTAGAATTTGGGCGTACTAGTACGGCACCAACCCCTGCTCGTAAAACGTACTAGTACGGCACCGACCCCCAAAGGGTTAATAACTTTTTTTTCCAGATTTTTGAGTGTATCTAGGTTCTCCACTGAGCATGTTGGAGTCATTATGCGAGTCAAGTGCCTTCAGTGATGTCAAGCTCAGTGTCACAAGTTAACTTTAGTTTCATTAGGATGACAAACAATTCAGTTTGTATTGTAGACTTTGGTGTGTGTGTCTAGCATTAGGAATGATAATATGAGAGAAATAAATAATTAAACAATGTTATAGGAAAGCAGTTAGAAGCCTAGGTAGATCTATAACTCACAATAACATAGTTAAGCATATTTGTGGAGCAACTTGCAGTGTGAACAGACTGACTGTTGGTTACAAGTACAGTGGTCCCTTGGTTTTCGCCGAAAATTCGTTCCAGAATGCTGCTCAAGTGCCATTACTGAACGAATTTACTTCCTTAAGAAATAATGTCACGTAGGTTAGTCTATTTCAGACCTTCAAAAATACACTTGCGACAGCACTTACGAAAATACACTTACATAAATGTTCGAGTTTGGAGATGCACGAAAACCGAGGGACCACTGTACTTCTGACAGTTTGACTGACACACAGATGATGATTAAACTAAATACAGATATGTGGCCAGCCCTATGGTCACTATTTTGAACACTGTGCAATTAATTGTCCAATTAAAAGAATATAGAGATAGACAATTTAATAACCCAAGTGATATGTCATTAAGCAAATTTTCTAAATTTGCTTGCAACAGAGAAGTGAACTGTAAATATAAATCCAATATTCCTGTAGAGTAGAGAAGCTCTCGAAACTCTTCTCTTCAAAGGTAACCCTTTTGTGGCCTACTATAGTTCCTAGGCCTTTTTTGTATCCATAGGCTCTTGTGCTACTGTTCACAGGATGGATATGAGGTGTACAAACTATGTGTCAGTGGCAAAATCTAATCTAAATCTTTCCTCTCTCTCCCTCTCAAACACCTATCTCACCTCTCCCACATTACTCATCCTGCTTCCCCTTCTCTTCCCCCATCTTATCCTCTCCTCTTATTGCTTTCTCCCTTTTCATTCAACCTTCCATTCATTCATGTGTTCCATCATCTATCTCCACTCTTGCTTGGGTAGAAGTCTACTGACTCATTAGTATTATTATGCTTCCTTACACAAGCATTATCACCCATGTACTTAGTTGTGTGTGGGTTGAGGTGTAGCTCTGGGACTTGTGTTGTCAGCATCATAACCATCTTCCTCCTCAGGAGCAAAATGATTCCTAAATAAAATATCCAGAAGGTTGAATGTGTCTATTTACCAAAACTGACCTGTGAGACCTGAACAAACCTTGAACATAATAAAACTGACCTGTGGGACCTGAACAAACCTTGAACATAATAAAACTGACCTGTGGGACCTGAACAAACCTTGAACATAATAAAACTGACCTGAGGAGCCTGAACAAACTGACCGAGAACATTTTTGCTGGTTTCGTTCTGGTACAATACATATTTTTTATCGACTCGACAGACACTGGTCATCAATTTATGGAAATTGGGGATAATTTAATAGCACTGCAGTGATGTTATAAATGAGGTATTTTTCCTACATTATATAGAGCCATTGTCTACTATCACACATCAACAAACTGACAACTTGAATTAAATATTTAATATACATACCTATGATAAAGTTTGACTGATAAATTACACACAATAAGTGGAGAATTATTACTTTTTCACTGATGGGAAGCACTTCACGGCTTCTCTTAGGCTTTGAAGAATGAGATCACTACTTTTGTGCCATTATTAAGCAAAATTAAGGGTTATTTTCTGGTTTCTGTGTTATCACTGCCTTGCCATCTCTTGTTTTTATGTAAATAGTTTAGAAAACCGACAAGTTGAAGATGAGACACTAATAGAACCAAAGAAGTCACTGACTGGCAAAACATTTCCATAATAAAGATTCTTAAATGTTGTGTGTCTTATTCTTCAGTTTGAAGGTTCTAGTTATCCAGCCTATTATTTTCCTTGTGACTCTGATAATGTCAGATCTTTCATTCAAAAATCACTATCACTCCTAAGTGATAACATCAGCGATAATTCAGTTTGGTGATTTGAGTTTATACTCTGCTCCAGGTTTTTATTTCCTCAAATTTTCTATAGCAAAGTAACTGAAATTGGTATTTAGTAAATATCATAATTTTGTGTGGCCCACTGGATGAATTTATTTATATGAGTTTTGAGATTTGATGCATCATCTATGGATGCCACTCTCAAATTCTAATAGTCATGTGCAATGCATGATAGCATTATTTAGTATATGTCACAGTTTTTGTCGGATATATGAGTAGAGAGAGAAGTGGGTTGAGTACTTTGCCTTGCGGATAATTATTATTATTATTATTATAATCAAATAGAGCCTTGCGGATAAGCTTTTCACTGTGGCAACCTCTGATTTTACTCTCTTCATTATTACTCTTTAGGTTATATTTGTTAGAAAGTTAGATTCATCTGCCTACTTTTCCTGTTATTCCTATTGATCATATTTTGTGTGCTATTACACCACAATCACACTTGAAGACTTTTGCTCTGTCTGTATTTTGTTTGACCTTCAGTGCATCAAAGACCATGTCATAATGGTAAAATATTTGCAAGAGGCAAGAACACTACACTAATCCATGTTGCCCTGGGCTATGCAATGGTTGTGAATACATGTGTTTAGCAGTCTTGCTTTTGTAAACTTTGATCATGATCAGACATAATTCATAACATTGCATCGTCCTTTGCAAGACAGTTCTAGAATATGTATGATATGCATTCATTGAGTACAGCAAATTGACAAACTGGTATAAACAAAAGTCCTCCAGTAGGCCACAGACAATAATGTTCAATGAGGACACTATGAAAAAATTGAGAAAACAAAACTTGGAAGAGTATAAAACAAACTGAAGCCACTTAATGGAGCAGAAGAGAAATGCAAGATGTTTAGGAGTGTAATGTGAGATTTCATTCAAGGATCACAACAGTGTTACTATCACAGTAGCAGGGTAAATGATAGCCTGGATAACAAGTACCTTCAAAACAAGAGATGCCAAGCCAACACTAAGTCACTTGTTCTCTATAGACTGGAATATTGCTGTATACAAACAGCTCTTTTTTAAGGCAGGCCAAAATCACAGATCTGGAGCAAGTGCTGCAGAGAACCTTCATTGCTTGTATAAATTCAGTCGAGTACTTAAATTATTGGGAACACCTAAAATCCCTTGAACTGTACTCCCTTGAATGTAAGTGAAAAAGATGAATCATAATTGACACCTGGAAAACTCTGGAGGAACTGGTTCCTAAGCTGCATGCCAGAATTGTTCCATAAGAAAGCATGAGTGCTCAGTGGATGGTTGACAATACTCCAGTAAAAGGCAGCGATGTAATGAGTACACTATTAGATAACCAAGTGTAAATGGACCAAGACTTTTCAACACCCTTTCTTAATATATAAGAGGAATTACCAATAAACCCCCTGACTGTCTTCAGGAGGGGGCTTTACAAAGTCATTTCCTGATCACGTGGGATGTGGGGGCCTACATTGGACTGCATGCGGCCAGCATTAACAGTCTAATTGATCAGGTAATCAGCGAGGAGGCCTGGTCTGGGACTGGGCTGTGGGGGCAAGTGACTCCCAGAATTGTCTACAGGTAACCAGGGGGCTAACAGTAAGATCCTGGTTAAACAGTCTCTGAAAAAGGAAGTGTGGTCTCAGAATGTGCATCAAAATAACCTCACCTACTCTGGCCTTTATGTACAGTATTAATACCATTGCTTTTATTACACTGATTATTCCTGTTAGGAAAGAGAAACTCAGTGCTGTATGACCCTTGTAGGTATAGCACAAACTGGCCATATCCCAGGTGACCTAAAAAGAAAAACTAAAATTTCTTTTCTTAAATTTAGTAATTTATACAGGAGAAAGGGTTACTAGCCCCTTTCTCCTTAGTTATTATTATGATAATAATAATGAAAGAGAAACTAATATGTAATTTAAATGTCTACAGGTACGATTATGAGGTTCTGATGAGGAATTCAACATTCTGCCTGGTGCCCCGAGGTCGACGCCTAGGGTCCTTCCGCTTCCTGGAGGTGCTGCAGGCTGGTTGTATTCCAGTGTTGTTAGCCAATGGATGGGAACTTCCCTTCAGCGAGGTCATTGACTGGAGCCAGTCTACTATACGAGCGGACGAGAGACTCCTCCTGCAGGTAATAATTATAATAATATATAAGAATAATATCTGTGCTGGACATAATAATGCATAAAAGCGACTAATATTTTTTGAAAATAAGTTAATGAATGCTACAAGAATGTGTTATCATGGGGTTGCACAGTAACCTAGGGAGTGAGGAGTAATCAGGTTTGATTCTAGTGATGGGTAACTATAAGTCCTTTGATCAAATCCCTTCAGTATCAAGACAATCTCCCTTCCTTTTCAAGGGCCAGGATTTTGTTAGAGGTATGTCAGTTATATGTTTTGACAAGCCCATAGTTATGTGCAGCAGTTCTGGCATACAGGAGGGCCCCGCTTATGCAGCAGGTTAGGTTTTGGGCTACTGGTGTAAAGTGAAAATAAAAATCGCTGTAAATTGGAACATAGCCTTTTTTTGAAATACATTGGTACCTCGGGATACGAACTTAATTCATTCCAGAAGGCTGTTCGAGTGCTGATACCAGAGGAATTTGTTCCCATAAGAAATAATGCAAATTAGATTAATCCGTTTCAGACTCCCAAAAATACACTTACAAAAGCACTTACATAATTGTTTGAGTTGGGAGATGTTCGTATACAGAGGTACCACTGTACCTATAAAAGCCTGATAATATAAAGTAAATTTTATTTCATTGCAGATTACATAGGTATTGGTAGTTACAATATAAACTGAGTGCAAGGAGAGCCACTGACATGCCATGGCATTAGGGGCAGCTTAATCTAGTGACTTATAGACTATGTACATAATATTAGAGAAATTTATTGAGTTTATTCTAGTTAAAATATGTTTAAACTGTCATATATGTATTAAGTGAGCAATAGAGCTAGGCCTAAAAAATGCATATACGTACAGTATACACACATTACTTACCTTAAAATATTTTCGTCCTTAGCTTATAGTGAGTGGTGAATATATTTATTGTAGGAAGTCTGAATAAATGAAGAATGGCTATAATTGAAAACTGCAGCATTAGCAAAACAATGTATAATTAAAATTTAGCACTCTTTATATGTGTAGTATGAAGTAGTGTGTAAGGTTAGGTTTAGTCTGGCCGGCGTGCTAGTGGCTTGCTTTGTACCAGTCAACACGCTGTATATGCATTCACACATTGTAACCTATGCAAAGAAATAAAATTTGATTAATTGATTGGTTGTAAAGCAGAACTCTCCTGTACTTATACCAAGACTAAAATTACTTCTAAATTGTTCAGTTAGATTGAGTTTAGTGAACTCTGTGGGTCTTACAAAATACAGTAGAATTAACAGTTATAATAATTTTAGAGACATTTACACATCAAAAGCTAAAACTTTAAACTGATTAGTTATATTTAATGCATTACCATGTGTCTCACTCTTCATACACCTTGTACAGGTGCCAGATATGGTGCGCTCCATAAATGCTTCACAGATGCTGCACATGAGACAACAAACGCAAATCATGTGGAATCAGTATTTTTCTTCCATACAAAAGATAGTACATTCTACCCTTGAGGTGAGGAGATGCTTCAGTTAGCTAACTTGTTGAAGTGTTTTATAAGAAGTTCATAGTTTATTATTATGTGAATAAGAGACTGAGAAAATATGAATAGTGATTCTTCAACATGAAGAACAGATTAATTTTTATGTGGTGGTAGATTATACTTTAAATATTTGCAGATTGTTGCAGACAGAGTGAGAAGACACAGATCACATCTAATGTCTGTCTGGAACTCAAGTCCAGGAGCTTTGGCAATTAACTTGACCTTCTCCGACTACTTGCCACATTTTCCCTTCTACTTGACTTCTTTTGGTACGACTCCAAACTCGAGGTAATGTATGCTGAAGTTATTACCACTTGTATATACTTGGATTTATAATCAGCAGAGTTTTATTGGCATAATTTTGCATTATTAATATCATGGCTTTGCATTTTCCTTTCAAACAAAAAAAATTATCATGAATTATAATACTGCATTTTCTTTTTCATTCTTCCTATTATATATTAAGTACAGTGGACCCTCGGTTAACGAATACCCCGGAAATCGTGCAATTATGTAAGTATAATTTTGTAAGTTCTTGTGGAAGTGTAGTTTTGGGGGTCTGAAATAGACTAACCTACATGACATTATTTCTTAAGGACGTAAATTCGTTCGGTAATGGCACTTGAGCAGGCTTCTGCAATGAATTTTTTTCGTTAACCGAGGGTCCACTGTACTTAAATCTAAGTAAATGCAATGGACTCTTCAACTTCCTTTTTGAATAGTCTGTGTAACTATTGCAATAGCTTAATAATATCAAGCAAGATTTTGGCATTTGGAAATCAAACTGTTTGATAGTAAGCTTTTATTCTAAGTGTTGTATTTAGTTTTCTCTAATGGCTTTTGCAACAGCTCTTATCAGTGAGTCAGGCTTGTATTTCAAAGGGGGTTTCCCTATATTTTTTTAATATTGGCACATTTTCTATATCAAAAAATTTTCCTTAACATATAGATTATTGTTTCCTGCACATTCATTTTCATATGTTGTACTTTGCTGCAGAACCCTTTGTAAAATACTGTAATAATAATACCATCAAGTTAAATGCTTGACCCAAGAGGGTCGAGCCTTTGTAAGATTATTCCAATTTTATTTCTCTTGCTGCCCATATGTACAGTGGACCCTCGGTTAACGAATACCCCGGAAATCGTGCAATTATGTAAGTATAATTTTGTAAGTTCTTGTGGAAGTGTATTTTTGGGGGTCTGAAATAGACTAACCTACATGAAATTTTTCCTTAAGGGAGTAAATTCGTTCGGTAATGGCACTTGAGCAGACTTCAGGAGTGAAGTTTTTACGAAACTCGGTGGTCCACTGTAATCATAATTTCCTTTCATATAAGCTATTTTATCCTGTTTGTTTTTCTTCTTCCTCTTCTAAGTCCTACCTTTCAACAAAGTATGTTATTTCCAATAGATCATAATTTTTTTCAAGTGGGTTAACAAAATTTATATAGTTTCGCATTTCTAGTAAATATTAAGTCTGTTGATGATGGTGATGTTTCTCACTTAAGTGTCTTCTTTAATATACTGATGCACATAAAAAAAAAATTGCCACATTGATTAATTTGGTTTACTGGTACAGCTTCATAAGCTGTCCTCTTCATAGTCAGTTTTCAGTAATAGTTCTTTGTATATTACGCAGTTCCTCCTTAATCTTATCTGATTTTTTACTTCCCCATTCACTGTTAAACAGTATGTTGTGAGCATTTACAATGAGTTTTTAATCTGTTTTGTATTTTTACCACAAAACTGTCAATGTCATTAGTGTATAGGATTTTTATTTTTATAGCTAGTGGTATATTTCCTTTACCAACATTGTATTGCTAATCCAAATTGCCTGTATTTCTTCTGTACGTACACTATTATTTTTATCAAAATTGCATACACCATAATGTATGCCTAGTTGCAATAAATGCTTCCTCATTTAGAATATATCATAGCAATAGGCTTTAATTTTTTTTGACACAGTCTGCCATCAAGGTAGTGATCCAAAACAGGAAATACATTCACCATCATTCAGTAGCTGTCTTGCCAGACATGCACAGCTATCACAATTCCATTGATCCTCTAAACTAAAAAATCTTCACTCATCCTTCAGAGTGCAGGCACTGTACTTCCCACCTCCAGGAATCAGTCTAGCTAATCAGTTTCCCTGAATCCTTTCATAAATCAATAGCTTATGTTCTGTTCAGTATTCCTTCACATGCAGATCCAGTTCTAGGCCTGACATTAAATGTAATATTTTTTAATTACTGAAGTACTTAGGCATTGTATTTTGTAATGTATTTATATTTAGGTACAAGTAATTTTTACTCACCTTAAATTTTTGTTACAGGTATACAGCAGTGATATCAGTAAGTCATGGTGGCAGCGGTCCAATTCACACCACTCCTCTCTACAAGCTGGTCAAGAATATTGCTCGTAGCAAGTTTGTTGAAAGGGTAAGTATTTGCCACTGCTAGTTATACCACTTTAGAAATTGACGTTTGTTTTATTGTTTGAATATGAGGCATTGCAGACACCAGTAAGATTGTGGTGATTTATTCATCAGGAAATAAGACAGGTGCCTCCCGACACAGGTTGTTAGGTGGTGACCCATTAAGTGGCTAAGCATTTACTGGACATACTCAGCATCTGCCTTAAAATGATCGTACAATAATCCCCCCACATCTGCGGGTAATGTGTTCCAAGACCTACCACGGAGAGTAGTGAACCCTATATATATTATATATATTTTCAACATGTCGGCTGTCTCCCACCAAGGCAGGGTGACCTAAAAAAGAAAAACACTTTCACCATCATTCACACAACCAATGTCTTTGCAGAGGCACTCTTATATGTCACTCCAAACTGCAAATATCCCAAACCCCTCCTTAACATACATACATACCTATGATAGTTTAATTGATAAATTATGCACAGTGAGTTGAGAATTAGCACTTTCACTGATAGGAAGCACTTCTTAGGCTTAGAAGAACTGCCAGCATCACTACTTTTGTGTTCTGGGGGCCATTAAGCAGAATTAATGGTTGTTTGTGGGCCATAGTAAACAGTGAATAACTGAAATAGCTGAAACTGAATCCACAAAGTTTTGTGTATAGGACTGTATTAGTAGTACAATGTTATACTACTCAACTGAGGTAGGTATTTTGAACTACTTGTGTGTACCATACACTGACACACACAGCTGGCTATGTGCATTCTCACTAGCTTTTGAAAAATATTTCATTTTCATTCACTTCAATTGTGCATGTAGTAAATTATAACATTACTACTTACAGTGGAAATTAATATTACCTTAATACAGTAGTTTCATGCATTAAGCAAGGAGGTACAGTATAACATCTGTAATGTATGTGACTTGTTTTACAGATTGTAGTTGTGTGGAGCAGCAGTAGCCAAGTTGCACCCACAGAGAGTCGTCTTCCAGGAGGAAGTGTTCCAGTACACATCGTTGTGTCGGCGGATCGGTCAACTTCGGCACGACACAGCCCACACCCACTCATTACCACCGATGCTGTGTTCTCCCTCGATGAGGATGTTTCACTCACTACAGATGAGCTTGACTTTGCTTTCACTGTGTGGCAAACATTCCCGGACAGAATTGTTGGTTATCCTGCACGTTCACATCACTGGGACGATTCTAAGGTAACAAAAATTATGTAGTATCAGTGTTAAAGTTTTACTTTTGAAAGGCTTTGAATACAAAAACTGTGGCTAAATGTACAGTTTTTATAGGTATATACAGTGGTACCTCGAGTTTTGGCCATAATTCGTTCCAGAAGGCTGTTCGAGTGCTGTTACCGAACAAATTTGTTCCCATAAGGAATAATGTAAATTAGATTAGTATAGGTAGTAGGTTGGTAGACAGCAACCACCCAGGGAGGTACTACCGTCCTGCCAGGTGACTGTGAAACAGAAACCTGAAACTGTTTTACATGATGGTAGGATTGCTGGTGTCTTTTTTCTGTCTCATAAACACGCTGGATAACAGGTATATCTAGCTACTTCTACTTACACTTTAGGTCACACTACACAGGCATGCACATGCATATATATATACATACACACATCTAGGTTTTTCTTCTTTTTCTTAATAGCTCTTGTTCTTTTTATTTTCTCTATTGTCCATGGGGAAGTGGAAAAGAATCTTTCCTTCGTAAGCCATGCGTGTCGTATGAGGCGACTAAGATGCCGGGAGCAATGGGCTAGTAACCCCTTCTCCTGTACACATTTACTAAAAAAGAGAAGAAGAAAAACTTTATAAAACTGGGTTGTTTGAATGTGCGTGGATGTAGTGCGGATGATAAGAAAGAGATGATTGCTGATGTTATGAATGAAAAGAAGTTGGATGTCCTGGCCCTAAGCGAAACAAAGCTGAGGGGGTAGGCGAGTTTCAGTGGGGAGAAATAAATGGGATAAAGTCAGGAGTATCTGAGAGAGTTAGAGCTAAGGAAGGGGTAGCAATAATGTTGAAGGATCAGTTATGGAAGGAGAAGAGGGAATATAAATGTGTAAATTCAAGGATTATGTGGATTAAAATAAGGGTCGGATGCGAAAAGTGGGTCATAATAAGCGTGTATGCACCTGGAGAAGAGAGGAGTGTAGAGGAGAGAGAGAGATTTTGGGAGATGTTAAGCGAATGTATAGGAACTTTTGAACCAAGTGAGAGAGTAATTGTGGTAGGGGACCTAAATGCTAAAGTAGGAGAAACATGTAGAGAGGGTGTGGTAGGTAAGTTTGGGGTGCCAGGTGTAAATGATAATGGGAGCCCTTTGATTGAACTTTGTATAGAAAGGAGTTTAGTTATAGGTAATACATATTTATCCTCTTTTTCTTAAAATAAGTATACAAGAGTTGGTAGACAGCAACCGCCCAGGGAGGTACTACCGTCCTGCCAAGTGAGTGTAAAACGAAAGCCTGTATTTGTTTTACATGATGGTAGGATTGCTGGTGTCTTTTTTCTGTCTCATAAACATGCAAGATTTCAGGTATGTCTTGTTACTTCTACTTACACTTAGGTCACACTACACATTCATGTACAAGCATATGTATATACACACACCCCTCTGGGTTTTCTTCTATTTTCTTACTAGTTCTTGTTCTTATTTCCTCTTATCTCCATGGGGAAGTGGAACAGAATTCTTCCTCCGTAAGCCATGCGTGTCGTAAGAGGCGACTAAAATGTCGGGTGCAAGGGGCTAGTAACCCCTTCTCCTGTATATATTACTAAATGTAAAAGGAGAAACTTTCGTTTTTTCTTTTGGGCCACCCTGCTTCGGTGGGAGACGGCCGACGTGTTGAAAGAAAGAAGAAAGTATACAAGATATGATGTAGGGCGTAATGACAGTAGTTTGTTGGACTATGTATTGGTAGATAAAAGACTGTTGAGTAGACTTCAGGATGTTCATGTTTATAGAGGGGCCACAGATATATCAGATCACTTTTTAGTTATAGCTACAGTGGGAGTAAAAGGTAGATGGGATACAAGGAAAATAGAAGCAGTAAGTAAGAGAGAGGTGAAGGTTTATAAACTAAAAGAGGAGGCAGTTAGGGTAAGATATAAACAACTATTGGAGGATAGATGGGCTAGTGAGAGTGTAGGCAATGGGGTCGAAGATGTATGGGGTAGATTTAAAAATGTAGTGTTAGAGTGTTCAGCAGAAGTTTGTGGTTACAGGCGAGTGGGTGCGGGAGGGAAGAAGAGCGATTGGTGGAATGATGATGTAAAGAGAGTAGTAAGGGAGAAAAAGTTAGCATATGAGAGTTTTTACAAAGTAGAAGTGATGCAAGGAGGGAAGAGTATATGGAGAGAAAAAGAGAGGTTAAGAGAGTGGTGAAGCAATGTAAAAAGAGAGCAAATGAGAGAGTGGGTGAGATGTTATCAACAAATTTTGTTGAAAATAAGAAAAAGTTTTGGAGTGAGATTAATAAGTTGAGGAAGCCTAGGGAATAAATGGATTTGACAGTTAAAAATAGGAGAGGAGAGTTATTAAATGGAGAGTTAGAGGTATCGGGAAGATGGAGGGAATATTTTGAGGAGTTGTTAAATGTTGATGAAGACAGGGAAGCTGTGATTTCGTGTGTAGGGCAAGGAGGAATAACATCTTGTAGGAGTGTGGAAGAGCCAGTTGTGAGTGTGGGGAAAGTTCGTGAGGCAGTGGGTAGAATGAAAGGGGGTAAGGCAGCTGGGATTGATGGGATAAAGATAGAAATGTTAAAAGCAGGTGGGGATATAGTTTTGGAGTGGTTAGTGCTATTATTTAATTAATGTATGGAAGAGGGTAAGGTACCTAGGGATTGGCAGAGAGCGTATATTGTTCCTTTGTATAAAGGCAAAGGGGACAAAAGAGAGTGCAAAAATTATAGGGGAATAAGTCTGTTGAGTGTACCTGGTAAAGTGTATGGTAGAGTTATTATTGAAAGAATTAAGAGTAAGACAGCAAGCAGGATAGCAGATGAACAAGGGGGCTTTAGGAAAGGTAGGGGGTGTGTAGACCAAGTGTTTACAGTGAAACATATAGGTGAACAGTATTTGGATAAGGGTAAAGAGGTTTATGGAACGAGACAGAATAACTTCGAGAGTGTATAAATCTGTAGTGGAGGGAAGGCGGGGTAGGGGTCGGCCTAGGAAAGGTTGGAGGGAGGGGATAAAGGAAGTTTTGTGTGCGAGGGGCTTGGACTTCCAGCAAGCATGTGTGAGCGTATTTGATAGGAGTGAATGGAGACAAATGGTTTTTAATACTTGACGTGCTGTTGGAGTGTGAGCAAAGTAACATTTATGAAGGGATTCAGGAAAACCGGCAGGCCGGACTTGAGTCCTGGAGATGGGAAGTACAGTGTCTGCACTCTGAAGGAGGGGTGTTAATGTTGCAGTTTTATAACTAGTGTAAAGCACCCCTCTGGCAAGACAGTGATGGAGTGAATGATGATGAAAGTTTTTCTTTTTCGGGCCACCCTGCCTTGGTGGGAATCGGCCGATGTGTTAATAAATAAAAAAATAGATTAGTCCATTTCAGACCCCCAAAAATATACTTCCAAAAGCACCTACAATAATACACTTACATAATTGTTCGAGTTGGGAGCTGTACGAAACTCAGGGTACCACTGTATTACTAAAGTACATAATTTGAAGTCCTAAACCCATAGTGATCATACTTTTTGTGGGGAATGGGGGAAAGTAATCATATTTATTCCAAAGGTAGCTAAATCTTTGATGAAGAGCCCTTTATCAAGGTACCTCCCTTGAAGAGTGCAATGTTTGTGTAATATTGTACAACTCCTACTGGTTTAGCACTTGGCTTTTAATAACAACACAGGCTGTTAAAAAATGCACCCTATACAGAATGCATATAGTATTATTGTAACCCATTCATTTTTCTTTCACTAATAATTATAATCAAAGCTAAGCATTAAACCCTTGCAGTTCAGGGTGGGATGTCCTAAAAAAGGAATAGCTAAGATGAAAGAGCAGTGAGAGTTAGGAGTGTGCAAGAGACAGAGTTAGCAAGGTTAGTGAAGAGTACTAAAGGGAAAAATATAATGGAAGGTTGATGTAATAAGGTAATTACTGACAAGAAGGCAAAAGGAAGACAGCATCGAAGGTGGGACCATCAGCAAGGTGGTCAGGTAAAGTTAGGGCGGTGACAATCCTGGAAGTAAATTGTACGTGCCCACTGATACAGGACAATCTATTAAAATGTGAACTAATAGTGGAAGTTGGCAATTATCACAGAGCAGTGCTGAGCATTTTTCTTGAACATTTTAATCAATTCATCCTCATACACTAAGCTACAAGTCAGCATTCAGCATAGATGCCATATAAAACAAATACATTAAAACAAGTATTAAATAACATTATTTGCCATTACTTATATAAAAATGTTAATGGCCAGTACATTCACCAGTTATTATAATCAAAAAGACATGCTAAACCTACAAGGGTCATAGTACATTCACCAGTTTTTTTTTTTTTGTAATTTACTAATGAACATGCATTCTCCATAGGTTGTCTTTCTTCTTGAATATCCTGCAACCCAATCCAATGACACTAAGAAAACAGTATTTAAAGACAAAGGAAACAGTAAGAAATTGACTTTGGAATTACAAGATAATAAAATGAGTGTACAGGCATGCCCCGCTTATACAGCAGGTTAGGTTCTGGGCTACTGCTGTAAAGTGAATCATATCCCCCCTTCCTCTTTTTTTCCCACTTTCATATGCATATAAAAGCCTGATAAAATGTTTACACTATCGTACATTAAGTGAGCAATAGAGCTAGGCTTCAAAAATGCTTATACAGTATACACATTACTTAAAATATTTTCATCCTTAGTTTATAGTGAGTGGTGAATATATTTATTGTAGGAAGTCTGAATAAATGAAGAATGGGTATAATTGAAAACCACTGCATTAGCAAAATGCTGTAAAGTGGGGCCCTACCTATATATTTATTGTAAGAAGCTGAATAAATGAAGAATGGGCCCATTTGTAATTAAGCTTTTTTTTTTTTTCAGGCGGGATGGAGTTATACAAGCAGATGGACCAATTCGTATTCTCTGGTGTTGACGGGAGCTGCAGTATATCATCGTTACTGGCAGCACGTGTACACCTATCAGTCTCCCTCAGGTCTTCTCTCCACTGTGAAAACCACCTCAAACTGTGATGACATTCTCATGAACTTCTTAGTTTCTGCCATCACCAGACGGCCACCTATCAAGCTCACTCAGCGCAAACAGTACAAGGACAATGCTTCAGAAGCAAGGTATGTGTTGTAGCTACATTGTTGGGCAGCTTAAGTATTGTACAAGTTAGAAGAAAGTCATATGCAACAATGTTTATATTAAGACCCATTCTCTCATAGGTAGGCCAAAATAGGACTAGAGGGTGGCAAGACTAAAAGGTAGCAGGACTTGAAATGATTACTAGTCAAGCTCTGAACACTGAAAACAAATAATGCCCACATTTTAAGATAATTCGAGTGGCACGATACTCAAGTGTGAGTGAGCTCATGCCGTTGATCTAGGTGACATCCAATGAAAGGAGTAATAGGATCTCATCTCTATGAAATAATACCCCCTCCCTCACATTTTAACAGGTCTGAGAAGCCACTTTAGCTAGAAGAGTTCAATATGATGATCTGAAAGTCTGTAAAAGACAAGAATGTAACACTTAAATCCATGGCAGGTGAGTCCCACCTATTCTGAAATTTGTTTGCAGTTTCATAAGTCATGATGGCAGCTTTGAAGGGCCTTGAGCTACAGCCATGCTGGTGTGGAATTTGTCAGTAAAAATCTGCATTTGTGGTCAGTGCAGCCCATGTTAACCTCCCTATTTTATATAGAAATATACCTAGTTGGATGAATCCTATTAGAGCCAACTGGTCCAGTGGTTAGCACACTGGCCTTCAAGTTTAAGGACTCTCCTACCATGGGTTAGTCTCCCACACATTCTGTAATTTGTTTGCAGTTGTGTTATTACAGGTTCATGAGTTATACTGGTGAAATTTGAATTATGACCCTGTAACAATTGAGCTAAACCAGAACAGTGGACCCCCGGATTACATCATTATTTCGTTCCAGAATACTGTTCAAGTGCTGTTACCGAACAAATTTGTTCCCATAAGGAATAATGTAAATTAGATTAGTCCTTTTAGACCCCCAAAAATGCACTTACATAATTGTTCGAGTTTGGAGCAGTACGTAATCTGGGGGTCCACTGTATGCTCATTCAGTATTTTTTTTTTTTTTCTCCAACAAGTCAGCCGTCTCCCACCGAGGCAGGGTGACCCAAAAAGATAGAAAATCCCCAAAAAGAAAATACTTTCATCATCATTCAACACATTCACCACACTCATACATAATCACTGTCTTTGCAGAGGCGCTCAGATACGACAGCTGAGAATAGTCCCTCCCAGCTGTCACTATCCCAGATCCCTCCTTTAAAGTGCAGGCATTGTACTTCCCATTTCCAGGACTCGAGTCCAACTAAATCAATTAACTGGTTTCCCTGAATCCCTTCACAAAATGTTACCCTGCTCACACTCCAACAGATCGTCATGTCCCAAAAACCATTCGTCTCCATTCACTCCTATCTAACACGCTCACACATGCTTGCTGGAAGTCCAAGCCCCTCGCCCACAAAACCTCCTTTACCCCCTCCCTCCAACCTTTTCTAGGACGACCCCTACCCCGCCTTCCTTCCCCTACAGATTTATACTCTCTCCAAGTCATTCTACTTTGATCCATTCTCTCTAAATGACCAAACCACCTCAACAACCCCTCTTCAGCCCTCTGACAAATACTTTTAGTAACTCCATACCTAATTTCCACATTCCGAATTTTCTGCATAATATTTACACCACACATTGCCCTTAGACAGGACATCTCCACTGCCTCCAGCCTCCTCCTCTCTGCAGCTTTTGCAACCCATGCTTCACACCCATATAAGAGTTTTGGTACCACTATACTTTCGTACATTCCCTTCTTTGCCTCCAGGGATAACGTTTTTTGTCTCCACAGATACCTCAACACACCACTCGCCTTTTTTCCTTCATCAATTCTATGGTTAACCTCATCCTTCATAAACCCATCCACTGACACGTCAACTCCCAAATATCTGAAAACATTTACTTCTTCCATAATCCCTCTCTCCAATGTGATATCCAATTTTTCTTTATTTAAATCGTTTGATACCCTCATCACCTTACTCTTATCTATGTTCACTTTCAACTTTCTACCTTTACACACTCAGTATTATATACACTAATCTATAATATGACTTCTCATATAAAAATGAGAGTTGGTGGTGAAGTCTTAAACATGAGACTGGAGTTTAATCTCAAATACATTACATGGTGAACGCTAAGTGCTTCCAAAACACACAGTTGTACCTACTTGCTGAAACTAACACACAAACACTGGTAAGACTTTGTAAAAAAAAAAATTGCTTTTACCAAAGAATGAAGCCTAAACACCTGGAACTATGTAGTTCAATATGTATTTATCCTACAGTTACTCCTTGCCCTAGCCAGTACAGCCACCTTAGACTGAATAGATATAATTAAAACCCATTTAAGTGCTGCTTCCTGACAGGTAAACAACCACTATCTTTATCAAACTAAGACTGTCAGCTCATCCAAGGTATGCTTAGTCTGTTAACTGTACTTGGCAAGTCTTAGCACTTACAGGCAGGCCCCACTATACAGCTTTTCTCTAATACAGCAGTTTTCAATTATACCCAATCTTCGTTAATTCAAACTTCCTACAATAAATATTTTCACCACTCACTATAAGCTAAGGACAAGTATATTTTAAGGGAAGTAATGTGTGCCATGTATATGCATTTTCTAGGCCTAACTCTATTGCTCACTCAATATATGATAGTGTAAACATGTTATCAGGCTTTTATATGCATTTAAACGTGAAACAAGGCTGTTTCACTTATACAGCAGGTTAGGTTCCGAGCTACTGCTGTTAAGTGGGGCCCTTCTGTATTAGTTGTATCTATAGTTCTGGAGATCATCTTCCCTGTAGACCAGACCAAATAAATTAGGAAAACAAATATTACAGAAATAAACCATTAAGAATGACAGGATGGTAAATAAAAATGCGTAAGATTTATCCCACTGATCTGCATGGGAGGCTGGTTTGTTTACATCACATCACCCTCTCCCTGCTGTGCTAAGACACTGGAGATGCTTAATGCACAGTGGGGAGGTCTCAGACCTACCTGCCATGACACTCCTTAACAGAAATTTTCATCATCAATGGAAATGAATTTGTTCCCATGTTCCTTAATGGAAATGGGTATGCTTCTATTGGAAATGAAAATCTAAATTTAAATCGCATAATAATGAAAACACGAGTCACGACTTAAGGTTTTCTGTCGTTCCGTATTAGTGTACAATGGCAGGCCTCCACTTCTCACTATTAGAAATGAAACTCGCCAGAGAAAGAAAGACAGGTCAGTTTAAGGTCTCTGTCCTTCACTCATTCATCTTGACTATAGAGAGAGTAGTTTTCCCATTACCAGTATATTTTAATCACAGGGTAGGGGTCATACAGTGACTGAGGAATGAGAAGCATTCAGGCTAGATCTAAGGAAGAGGTTATTCCAGTTCCTTGGATAAAGTTCCCCTTACCAGCAGCAGGGAACCTTCCCTGAGGGGCCCATTGTCAGCCAATGACAGGAATGCAAGAGCAAGAACTGAAAATTGTTACTATATCATGAAAGTAACAAATTACGTAAGGAATGATGGGGACCGAACTAGCTTCCTTGCAATTGCAAGTTCACAACATGCAACATATCATTTATCAATTGACACTCATAGTGGATGGTACTCACAATATTAGTGTAACCCAGTGAAGGCTTTTTCAACATGTGAGAAAGCACGCAGATGGAGGAAGAGGTAATTACAGTACCTGTGACTAGTTTTGAAATTTCTTTTACCCTCACAGCCTGGCCCAAGGCGGCCAGGCATTATGGAATGGCGAAAGATGTGGAGGTACAGGAAGGAAGCTTGAAGATCTTCCTTAGCCTGGCATCTCATAGACCTGGTCACCCACATATCAGTCCTGTAATAGGAACAAGGAGTGAACAAACAGCTTTGTCCACTCACATCAGGGCCAGTAATTGCTTGTTTGACTGTCAATCTACAATTATGAACTTGTTTAACACTATCTTTTGTACTATTATTTTTATTGGATAATAGGTTAGGCTACAAAAGGCTCATTCATAAACTGAAATACCAAGAACCCAACTTTCCTAGGTTAGGAGCTCCCTGTATCATTATACAGTGGTACCTCGACTTACGATATTTTTTCATTCCAGAATGCTGTTCAAGTGCCATTACCAAACGAATTTATCTCCTTAAGAAATAATGTAAAATAGACTAGTCTGTTTAGACCCCTAAAAGTACACTTACAAAAGCATTTAAAAAAATAAACTTACATAAAAGGGTGTGTTTGGGGACCATCGTAAGTCGAGGTACCACATTACATTTAAAAAGATTTTAGATATCCTTTAAGGGAGGAGATTTTTAAGCAATTAAATTTCATTTTATATACTATTTGTATTGAATCTCTTTTTACTTTTCAGATGGATATGGACAGACCCTACTCATTTTCACCAGCGAACTGTCTGCCTCAACACATTTGTTTCACTCATGGGTCACATGCCTCTACGACATTCTAACCTCCGTCTTGACCCTGTGCTTTTTAAGGACAAAGTTTCAATGCAAAGGAAAAAATATCGACAAATTGAGAAAATAGGTAGCTAACAACAGCTAATGTTTAGGTTTTATAGTAAATTAGTTTTCGGTGGGTATTTTGTTTTGAGTGAGAATTATTTTCACACTAAGCTTAATTCAGTGGAATATCGGTAGTTCAGTTAGACTTGAGTATTTACAGATTGCCTTCATCTACTTATTGTGTACTAAAAATGGAAGTTAGATTCTAATTATGTCATATTGCCTTTGCTTTGTGCAAAAGTTTTAATTTAGATTACAGAATTTCACAAAATAGCTGGTGGATCCCAGAAAATTATTTGCTCTTTAAAAGAGTCATAGTCCATTAAGTTTTGGAATGTATTTCCAATTCTTTTATAAAGTATAGAACATATCAGGTGTGTGATATGTTCGTGTGTGAATTCCTAGGTCATTTTGTACGTGAACATTTTTTTTTTTAATTCTAATAATTTGCAACACTTCACATGTACTGTAACAACATGGGCAGTTTGTATAGATTTTTAGATTCATGTATATTAAGGAAATTGTAGAAGTATTTACAGAGGTTAATGTGTACAGCAGGTGACAGCCATGTCTGTAGTCATGTAATGGATAAAGTGAGTCATTCATTATGGTGCCATTTGTTATAGCTATGTATGTTTATAATAAGGACACAGTCATAGCTTATTTAAGTTTTCCTTCTGTTAGGAAATTGTGCTCAAAGGTTCTTTTTATATTGTAGTTTCTAGTTATGGAATTGGAGAAATATAAATGAATGGTTTGGTGAAAGATGGCAGCATTTTTCATGTATTCTAGATGGCTTCCAGACACCATCTTCCATGCTCTTAAATTGTTAACTTAGGTTTGCTTGTTTAACACCAAACCAAATATTTTTTAGTCTGGGAGTGGGGGTTGCTATTTTTTGCCAGAGTCATTCCAAAAGTTCCTGTAAACATATAGATTAAGAGCTACCTACTTGTTGATGGTCTTGGGGTTCACCTCTGCAGCATGGTCCCAGACCAGGCCTGCTTGATGGCCTGATCAGTCAGGCTTGTTGCTAGCAGCACTCACTCCAATGTAAGTCCCACTCCTTGTAGGACTTTGTCAGGTTTCTTGACAGCTAGGGAGTCTGTTGATAGGAAACAAATTGAATCCTCCATTGCAATGCACTTAGCTCTCACAGCCATACTCATTTTGAGTTCATATTATGCTCCTGGTGTTAGCAAAAATTTGTTTTCCTTGTTATTGGTCAGAATTTTGACATGTCGAGTTTCATAAGATACAGTACTCTGATACTGCAGCCCAAGATTTGTTGATTTAATCTTGTGAATGCTCTAATGGTGCATGTGGAGTTTTAAAAACACAGGCTTATATGAAGATAAAAATCTCACTATTTTGAAACAATACTCCTCGGGTGCAATAATTACAACTTATAATTCTACAATATTTAAGGAACAATCTTTCTGTTTCAGAATTTCTGCTTAACAGTAGAAAATATGTGGAGAAATATTTGAATTCTTTTTAATTTAAATATTTTATAAGAATATTCAGTTTGAGAAGCTAATGAAACACAAGATGTTTATTGAATACTCATTTTTGTGTCTAAAGTAATACTAGTTGGTGCTTCTTTAATGTACATAGGCAAAATATATGGCAGGTGAATGTCATTTCTATGTATGTATGATGCTGTATATTTGACTGAAGATGTTTAAATGTAACATGTTAAATCATTTCTTTTGTACTATCACACTGGAAATATTTGTGAAGCAACTGTAATGGTTTGTAGATCTCAATAATGCAGTTACTTAGTTTTACAGCTTTCTTTACAATGAATCTGATATTATTATTTAATACAGCTGAAGATATTGCATACACTAAATTGTCTAACCTAATAATTATTTAGCTTGGTAAATAATATAATCATAACTAAGTACTAAACCCTTAACCCTTTACCAGGCCACGCATCAAATTTGAGACACTGCAACATATGCAACCTATATTCTGATAATATAAGCAATTCTAAGACACATTTATTTGTGTTCATTTGTCAAGTTTATTTATTTTAGGCGCCTCTTAAATACCCTCTATGGCAGAATCAAATATGAGGCACACCTGGCCTGGTAAAGGGTTAAGGGTCACACAAGTGCCGCAGCTTGGTCAAGATAGCAGATTTAAAAAAATAAAAAACCTAACAAACACCTGTTTGAGTAAAGTCATGTGTTACTGACAACAAACTATCATAAAGTTTGTAACATTTCCAAAATGAACATTGAAAATACAAACACTACAGGTCTATAAAACACTTGTAATTCATCATAAATCATCTTTGTGATTTTTAATGAACTTAAAACAAAATTTAGGTTTTTAAATGGCACTGTGTGACATACACCATGATCTAATGGAACCATTTTGAAACTATTGTGCATTTCCTAGCTTATTTAATAATATTTGAGCATTAGTGGAGAACAGATATTAAAAGAATTAAATGAAGGTTTTTTTCTAAGTATTAAAATACTTATTGGAACTCATCAGAACTAGTCTCATAATTAATGTTTTTAAAGCAATTTTGTTTACGTGAATTTATATTTTTGATAGTTTATATGAAATTCTTAAAGTTTGTTACGTGAAGCTACATTAACACTTCAAAGATTGATTTATAAACACTAGATGCTAGCTCATTCACTTCACACTTAAACTGATATGAAATGAAAATTTTACAATACTGTGAAAGTAACATTGTTTAAAGAGTACTGGAGATGAACTGGTGAACTTGTGCAAGACTACCACCGAGTGTACAAGAACAAAAAGGCACAATTATGTGACTGGAACAATACACAAATAACCCGCACATACGACAAAAACTTATAACGACAGTTTTGGTCAGACTTGGACCATTAACTAACTAGTGGACCAAGTGTACAATTATTTACAGGGAAAACTGTCATACCCATAAAGATCATACAGCACTGGGAAAATTGTCATACCCATAAAGATCATACAGCACTGGGAAAATTGGAGGTAATCAGGTTTGATCAAAGGAAATGGCAGCATTTTTCCTTTCCCCAATTTGGCTTAGACACGTCTAATCAAGTTCACAAGATTTTTGTACACTAGGTGATGTAGTTGGCATGGCTGTTATGTGAGTAAGGTCACTGGATTAGTCCCTAGTACTCCCTATACAATAAGATGGAAATCTAGTGAAGCAGTATTTTTTTTAAACTTGGTAAAAATGCATAGCAACTAAGTTCAAAATCTGTTGGCAATACACACTACTACCACCACTTGTTAGTCTTAGGGAAATTACAGTTTTATATGTGAACATCTCAAGACTGAATACTTTTGTGGATACCACATACTAAATAAAGGCATAATGGTACACACACTTAATGCAGTGGTTTTCACTGGTACAATGTTTCACCCATTAGACTTCACTACATTAAATGTATTTACCACTTCTTTGAATACTATGAGTCATGATAATCTGTATGTGAGAATGTTGTCCTTGTGTGAGCGGAGGATGAATGGCGTTTGTTTGTATTCCAATGATTTGGTAATGTTCCTTCAAGATATATTTTCACAGTAATGTTGTCCTCAATAATTGGGAATTCAGGGTGTATTTTTATAGCTGGAAAATCCACTAAAGGTAATGTAAATATTGTATAGCTTCTATACTGTGTAGTGCACAGAATTCTATGAGTGAAGTGGGGAACGTGTGTAATCAAGCATACTCCATTCTTAAGTAAATACAGTGGCAATAAATGTGTCATACTAAATATTACAAATATTCAGCATGCCCTTAGTTGTGAAGTATATAATTGTTGTTACTTTACAAGTAAACTTAAGTTTGGATTCATCCTGTCAGGAGCAGGAGGGACATGGCTTACAGATGTTCCTCTAGGTAAAGTGAGGCCATGTCCATCTGCTCACCCGTCCAAAATGTAATTTTTTACCATTTTATTATGAACTTCCCATGCCTCATTTCGTCATTATTTTAGCAGTCTCCCTAATTTCTTAATGAAATTATTATTAAAAAGCCATAACACAAAAGATTTAAATTTTGATAGTTTCAAATCATTTGAAATTATTCTGTAAACTAAGGAATTCTCACGATTATAATCTGTACAAGTGGAACTTTAAGAACTGTTAGAAGTGTCTAAAATACAAATTAAAGAATAAGTTATTTAGGGATTAGAGGTAATGTGGTAATACTCACAATGTGTGTTCTGTAAACAAATTCTCATCCAATTAGAATGAGTGTAAAAATATTAAGGGTTGTTGTATTATATTGTAGTTGACAGGAAGAAAATAATCAGCTGAGAGGAGGATACGTACATCATAAATATACAAGATTATAAAAGGATGAGAGAATCAGTAAGGAACATTTCCTGACACCAAGAGGGAGAACAAGAGAGTATAGCTAAACACTAAGCAACAAGATACTTAAATAACAAAAAAGGCACAATACCGTGACTGGAACAATACACACACAACCCGCACATATAAAAGGGAGGAGCTTACGACGACGTTTCGGCCCGACTTGGACCATTTACAAAGTCACACTAACACACAGAGACGGAGGAAGGGGTATTTATAGGCAGGCAGACAGGGGAGGGTACAAGAGAGTGGGGAAATAATGTGATCTCTGTCATGTCAGAGATCACAGTCATCCTATTGATTGGTCTTCTGCTAAAACTGTCTACCCTACGTCCAACTTTCATAGTCGCCGCCTGGTTGAATCCTCCCTTATACACAACTTTCCCTGTATGAATCTTAGCCCTGGCTTTGTCTCTGTTGATGCTTTCCTCTCTCATTACATTGTTAAATGCTCTAAACTTCAGAACACCCATGACTTAACCTGATTCCTTCCCCTTTCATCTCTTCCCCCTTCTCCTTTTTTTTCCTATGGGTTTTCCTTTCTTTCTTTTCTTTTGCCTTGTATTTGTCCTTCATTTTATTCGCCTTTCCTCCCTCTGTGTTTTCGTCCCACCCTTGCGGGCCGCTAGCCTCATTGCAGTGCTCCCTTCCTAGAATATGACTGTCTCCACTACTACTATTACTACTACTACCACTACTTACTCCATTATTTCCCCACTCTCTTGTACCCTCCCCTGTCTGCCTGCCTATAAATACCCCTTCCTCCGTCTGTGTGTGTTAGTGTGACTTTGTAAATGGTCCAAGTCGGGCCGAAACGTCGTCGTAAGCTCCTCCCTTTTATATGTGCGGGTTGTGTGTGCAACAAGATACTAAAATGGTCTTCAGAGAGCAATGGAATAACAGAATGAGTGTTTAATGGCAGGTGCTACTAACAAGTATGGTAGAAAGATACTCAGAACTTTATCAAGTCATGACTTGATAAAACTATACAAAGGGCAAAATGGTGTCTATGAAGCTTGCTCTGTCTACCTGGAGAGAATTCCAGGGGTCAATGCCCCCGTGGCCCGGTCTGTGACCAGGCCTCCTGTTGGACCAGAGCTTGATCAACCAGGCTGTTACTGCTGGCCGCACGCAGTCCAACGTACGAACCACAGCCTGGCTGGTCAGGTACCTGGTTAGGTGCCTGTCCAGTGCCTGCTTGAAGACAGCCAGGGGTTTGTTGGTAATCCCCCTGATGTATGCTGGGAGGCAGTTGAACAATCTTGGGCCCCTGACACTTATTGTGTTGTCCCTCAACGTTCTAGTGGCACCCCTGCTCTTCGTTGGAGGGATGTTACATCGCCTGCCGAGTCTTTTGCTTTCGTAGGGAGTGATTTTTGTGTGCAAGTTTGGTACTAAGTCCTCGAGAATTTTCCATGTGTATATAATAATGTATCTCTCCCGCCTGCGTTCTAGAGAGTACAGGTTTAGGAACTTCAAGCGTTCCTTCACCGCACTTATGCGTGCGGTGAAGGTTCTCTGCACATTTTCAAGGTCAGCAATTTCACCCGCCTTGAAAGGTGCAGTTAGTGTGCAGCAATATTCCAGCCTAGATAGAACAAGCGATCTGTAAAGTGTCAACATGGGCTTGGCATCCCTGGTTTTGAAGGTTCTCATTATCCATCCTGTCATTTTTCGAGCAGATGCAATTGCTACTTTGTTATGGTCCTTGAAGGTGAGATCCTCTGACATGATCACTCCCAGGTCTTTGACATTACTTTTTCGCTCTATTGTGTGGTTGGAATTAGTTTTGTACTCCGATGAGATTTTAATTTCTTCACGTTTTCCGTATCTGAGTAATTGAAATTTCTCATCATTGAACTTCATATTGTTTTCTGCAGCCCATTTAAAGATTTGGTTTATGTCTGCTTGGAGTCTTGCAGTGTCTTCAACGGTGGACACTGTCATACAGATTCGGGTGTCATCTGCAAAGGAAGACACAGCACTGTGGCTTATATCCCTGTCTATGTCTGATATGAGGATGAGGAATAGGATGGGAGCAAGTACTGTGCCTTGTGGAACAGAGCTTTTCACAGTAGCTGCCTCAGACTTTACTCTGTTGACTACTACTCTGTGTTCTACATGTTAGGAAATTATAGATCCATCTACCAACTTTTCCTGTTATTCCTTTATCACGCATTTTGTGTGCTATTACACCATGGTCACACTTGTCAAAAGGCTTTTGCAAAATCTGTGTATATAACATCTGCATTCTGTTTATCTTCTAGAGCATCCAGGACCTTGTCGTAGTGGTCCAGTAGTTGGGACAGACAGGAGCGGCCTGCTCTAAACCCATGCTGTCCTGGGTTGTGCAATTGATGGGTATCAAGATGGGTGGCGATCTTGCTTCTTATAACCCTTTCAAAGATTTTTATGATATGGGACGTTAGCGCAATTGGTCTGTAGTTCTTTGCTATTGCTTTACTGCCCCCTTTGTGGAGCGGGGCTATGTCTGTTGTTTTTAGTAGCTGCGGGACGATCCCAGTGTCCATGCTCCCTCTCCATAGGATGTTAAAAGCATGTGATAGGGGCTTCTTGCAGTTCTTGATGAACACGGAGTTCCATGAGTCTGGGCCTGGAGCGGAGTGCATATGCATGTCATTTATTGCCTTTTCAAAGTCATTTGGCGTCGTGGTGATGTCAGAAAGGCATGCGTCTGTCAAGTTCTGTGGCACACTCATAAAAAATTCATTTAGGTTTTCGATTTTCAGTCTGGTTAGTGGCTCGCTAAAAACTGAGTCATACTGGGATTTAAGTAACTCACTCGTTTCCTTGCCGTCATCTGTGTAGGACCCATCCCGTTTAAGTAGTGGCCCAATACTGGTTGTTGTTCTCGACTTTGATTTTGCATAGGAAAAGAAATACTTAGGGTTTCTTTCAATTTCATTTATGGCTTTTAGTTCTTCCCGTGTCTCTTGATTCCTGTAAGATTCCTTTAGTTTTAATTCAATGTTTGCTATTTCTCTGACTAGTGTCTCCCTACGTATTTCAGAGATATTGGCCTCCTGTAGCCGCTCCGTTATTCTTTGCCTTCGCCTGTATAGGGAGCGCCTCTCTCTTTCTAGTTTGCATCTTCTCCTCCTTTTCCTTAAGGGAATTTGCCTTGAGCAAACCTCAAGTACCACAGAGTTAATTTGTTCTAGACATAGGTTGGGATCCGTGATGCTTAGGCAATCTTCCCAGTTTATATCATTTAGGACTTGGTTTACTTGGTCCCACCTTATGTTTTTGTTATTGAAGTTGAATTTGGAGAAAGCTCCCTCGCGGCTGATCACATTTTGTTGATCTGGGGCTCCCCGCATGCATGTCTGGACCTCTTATTATGTTGTGATCTGAGCATATTGTTTTTGATATGATGACATTTCGTATCAGATCATTGTTGGTGAAGATGAGGTCCAGCATATTCTCTAATCTTGTGGGCTCTACTATTTGCTGGTTTAAGGTGAACTTGGTGCAGAGATTTAAAAGTTCATGCATGTGTGAATTTTCATCTGAGCTGCCTCCTGGTGTTATCTCTGCTACCACATTGTTTGCAATGTTCCTCCATTTTAGGTGCCTGAGGTTGAAATCCCCCAGTAGCAAGATGTTGGGGGCAGGAGCTGGAAGATTTTCCAGACAGTGGTCAATTTTCAGAAGCTATTCCTGGAATTGTTGGGACGTTGCATCCGGGGGCTTGTAGACAACCACGATGACCAGGTTTTGATTCTCGACCTTTATTGCTAATACTTCAACTACATCATTTGAGGCATTTAGTAGTTCTGAACATATAAGTGACTCTGTGATATACAGGCCAACCCCCCCTTTTTGCCTGTTCACTCTGTCACACCTGTATAGGTTGTAGCCCGTCTGTACCATACGTCTTTCTACCAGTGGACTGGGTTACAAGAGGTATTAAATGCAACAACAACCACAACCACTAGAAACTGAAGAAATCATTTGATAATGAAGATGGGACACCATGACCCTAACTCTGCTTCTGTACCTTTAAATATAATTATATAGTAACAGGAAAAGGATTCTTACATGTTGCTATTTACAGATGATGCAAAGATATCATATTCATATGCAGCCTTCAAACATTGGAGGTTAGAGAGGAGTATAACATGTGCAACACCTGGTCATCTATATAGAGACTTTTCTATGTGGCAGTCTTTATCAGTCTAATGCAAAGGCATGAAGATCAAACCTTTTATGCTGGAGCCAGTGGAAGATATGTCTCGAAATGCAGCAGTAGAAGACCTGGTCACATGTAGGCAGGACCCACTGGGGAAGCAGATGAGGGCAGCCCACATGTGATCATGCTTACAACTGCTGCACCACTCCATTTCTTCCACTGGCTTCAGTATAAAATAGGCATCCATGTCTGCTTCTCAATAAAGATACCCAGGTGTTGCACATGTCTTGTTTATCATTTTATTAATATTGTACATTTGATCTAAGGGGCTGAAGAGTAATGCTGGAGGATAAGTGGTTGTTGGAATTAAGCCCCCAGTAAGTGAAGAGTAATGATGCAACCAATTGAAATGAAACCAGAAACAGTGTTTTGCCTGACAGATATCAGGGGATGGAAATCACTCCTGACTTATATCCTGAAGCACATTAGACATACCATCATTGTTGGGGGTTTTCCTTTTTTTTTGGGTCACCCTGCCTCGGTGGGAGACGGCCGACTTGTTGAAAAAAAAAAAAAAATAATAATTGTGTCACTGGACAAGATGCTCCATGGTATAAACAGAGTAGACAAGGACAGTGCTTATTATGGTAAGGATAGAACAAATGGGCATAGATATAAACTAAACTCCTAGATGAGCCACAGGGTTATCAACTATTTTTCAGTGTAACCGTGAAAAAATAATTACGAGAAGTGAAGAGGTAGCAAAGACAAAATTCATTAATGGTAGGAATGAGCCATTTGTATGAATTATTTGAAGATTAAGAGGCAAGGCCAACAGCTAAAGCTAGACCACAGTTTCAGCAAGACTAAACACCACAAAGATTGAGTATTTGCAAACAAATAAAACATGCAGCCATTATAGAAGAGTGGATAAAAACCTCCTGCCAAATACTTTGGTTTCTGATTAAAATACTGTACTGTATATCAAGTCTATTAAGTTAATGTGAGTAAAATTATACAATACATTATACAATAATGTAGTTCCTCCTGAAAGATTAATCTGCAAGAAAATATAGGAGGAATTAATGGCTAAATGTTATATTGGACGATTTGTTTTGTGTTAGAAAGCAACTTATAAGCAATGGTAGAGGAATATTGATAACAATGGTAAAGAGGAATTTTGTTTTGATAAGATCACAAGGATCACTGTCCCAACATTTTCAATTTCTATTAATATATTACTAGAAGGAATAAAAATTATCAAACATTTGTATATATGCAAGATATTCTGTAAAAGATAATAAAATGACTCTCAAAGAAACCTGGATAAGTTAAGTTAGTAGTGTGACAGATGTATTATATAATTTCAAGTAGATTAATACCGTAATAAAAAGGTGAGAAAGTGAAAAAGCCCACATGAAGAATGTGTGTATTATAGGAGAAAATATTGAGTGCTGGACAGAGGGAAAAGTCAAAGGAATTATGGAAGATTACCATAAGAATAGCAAATTTAATAAGAAAAAGAAACACTTGTAATATTGATAAACTTCAAAATAGTCTTTAGATAAATTGATGGAAAAAATGCTAAATATTTCTTGGGTAGCATTGAAAATTGGGTTGAGCAAATATTCTGTTAGTGGGACGGATTGTGAAGGCCTTGCCTAGTATGGGCCAACAGGCCTGCCGCAGTGTTCCTCTTTTCTTATGTTCTTATGTTCTTAACAATGTTAGACCAAAATTGTAAAATCTAGTGGTCATGGTGCTTGCACCTAAAGTATCAATTATATTTCAGGAAAACACTAAACCTAAAGGAGTCGTGTAGTACCTGGGGAAATAGGAGGTAATCAAATTTGACCTAAGAAAGGGGGATGGGTGAAGGCTCTAATTCCTTGAATAACAAACCTTCAGCAATATCAAGGTTCTCCTTCCCTCACCCTCTTGTATGGTGTGCACTTTTAATACAAATAATACATTTTTTTTTTTATTTTATTAACACATCGGCCGATTCCCACCAAGGCAGGGTGGCCCGAAAAAGAAAAACTTTCATCATCATTCACTCCATCACTGTCTTGCCAGAAGGGTGCTTTACACTACAGTTATAAAACTGCAACATTAACACCCCTCCTTCAGAGTGCCGGCACTGTACTTCCCATCTCCAGAACTCAAGTCCGGCCTGCCGGTTTCCCTGAATCCCTTCATAAATGTTACTTTGCTCACACTCCAACAGCACGTCAAGTATTAAAAACCATATGCCTCCATTCACTCCTATCAAATACGCTCACACATGCTTGCTGGAAGTCCAAGCCCTCGCACACAAAACTTCCTTTACCCCCTCCCTCCAACCTTTCCTAGGCCGACCCCTACCCCGCCTTCCCTCCACTACAGATTTATACACTCTCGAAGTCACTCTGTCTCGTTCCATTCTCTCTACATGTCCAAACCACCTCAACAACCCCTCCTCAGCTCTCTGGACAATCGTTTTGGTAATCCCGCACCTCCTCCTAATTTCCAAACTCCGAATTCTCTGCATTATATTCACACCACACATTGACCTCAGACATGACATCTCCACTGCCTCCAGCCTTCTCCTCGTTGCAACATTCATCACCCATGCTTCACACCCATATAAGAGCGTTGGTATAACTATACTCTCATACATTCCCTCTTTTACTTCCATGGACAAGGTTCTTTGTCTCCACAGACTCCAAAGTGCTCCACTCACCCTTTTCCCCTCATCAATTCTATGATTCACCTCATCCTTCATAGACCCATCCTCGACATGTCCACTCCCAAATATCTGAATACATTCACCTCCTCCATACTCTCTCCCTCCAATCTGATATCCAATCTTTTGTCACCTATTCTTTTGTTATCCTCATCACCTTACTCTTTCCTATATTCACTTTCAATTTTCTTCTTTTACACACCCTACCAAATTCATCCACCAACCTCTGCAACTTCTCTTCAGAATCTCCCAAAAGCACAGTGTCATCAGCAAAAGCAACTGTGACAACTCCCACTTTGTATTTGCTTCTTTATCTTTTAGCCCAACACCTCTTGCCAAGACCCTCGCATTCACTTCTCTTACAACCCCATCTATAAATATATTGAACAACCACGGTGACATCACACATCCTTGTCTAAGGCCCACTTTTACTGGGAAATAGTCCCCTTCCCTCCTACACACTCTAACCTGAGCCTCACTATCCTCATAAAAACTCTTCACTGCTTTCAGTAACCTTCCTCCTATTCCATACACCTGCAACATCTGCCACATTGCCCCCTATCTACCCTATCATACGCCTTTTCCAAATCCATAAATGCCACAAAAACATCTTTACCCTTATCCAAATACTGTTCACCTATATGTTTCACTGTAAACACTTGGTCTACACACCCCTACCTTTCCTAAAGCCCCCTTGTTCATCTGCTATCCTGCTTTCTGTTTTACTCTTAATTCTTTCAATAATAACTCTACCATACACTTTACCAGGTACACTCAACAGACTTATTCCCCTATAATTTTTGCACTCTCTTTTGTCCCCTTTGCCTTTATACAAAGGAACAATACACGCTCTCTGCCAATCCCTAGGTACCTTACCCTCTTCCATACATTTATTAAATAATAGCACCAACCACTCCAAAATTATATCCCCACCTGCTTTTAACATTTCTATCTTTATCCCATCAATCCCAGCTGCCTTACCCCCTTTCATTCTACCCACTGCCTCACGAACTTCCCTACACCCACAACTGGCTCTTCCACACTCCTACAAGATGTTATTCCTCCTTGCCCTACACACGAAATTACAGCTTCCTGTCTTCATCAACATTTAACAAATCCTCAAAATATTCTCTCCATCTTCCCGATACCTCTAGCTCTCCATTTAATAACTCTCCTCTCCTATTTTTAACTGTCAAATCCATTTGTTCTCTAGGCTTCCTCAACTTATTAATCTCATTCCAAAACTTTTCTTATTTTCAACAAAATTTGCTGATAACATCTCACCCACTCTCTCATCTGCTCTCTTTTACCACTCTTTTAACCTCTCTTTCTCTCCATATACTCTTCCCTCCTTGCATCACTTCTACTTTGTAAAACCTCTCATATGCTAACTTTTTCTCCTTACTACTCTTTTTACATCATCATTCCACCAATCGCTCCTCTTCCCTCCCGCACCCACTCGCCTGTAACCACAAACTTCTGCTGAACACTCTAACACTACATTTTTAAATCTACCCCATACATTTTCGACCCCATTGCCTACACTCTCACTAGCCCATCTATCCTCCAATAGTTGTTTATATCTTACCCTAACTGCCTCCTCTTTTAGTTTATAAACCTTCACCTCTCTTTTACTTACTGATTCTATTTTCCTTGTATCCCATCTACCTTTTACTCCCACTGTAGCTATAACTAAAAAGTGATCTGATATATCTGTGGCCCCTCTATAAACACGTACATCCTGAAGTCTACTCAACAGTCTTTTATCTACCAATACATAGTCCAACAAACTACTGTCATTACGCCCTACATCATATCTTGTATACTTATTTATCCTCTTTTTCTTAAAATATGTATTACCTATAACTAAACCCTTTCTATACAAAGTTCAATCAAAGGGCTCCCATTATCATTTACACCTGGCACCCCAAACTTACCTACTACACCCTCTCTGCATGTTTCTCCCACTTTAGCATTTAGGTCCCCTACCACAATTACTCTCTCATTTGGTTCAAAAGTTCCTATACATTCGCTAACATCTCCCAAAAATCTCTCTCTCCTCTACACTCCTCTCTTCTCCAGGTGCATACACGCTTATTATGACCCACTTTTCGCATCCGACCCTTATTTTAATCCACATAATCCTTGAATTTACACATTCATATTCCCTCTTTTCCTTCCATAACTGATCCTTCAACATTATTGCTACCCCTTCCTTAGCTCTAACTCTCTCAGATACTCCTGACTTAATCCCATTTATTTCTCCCCACTGAAACTCACCTACCCCCTACAGCTTTGTTTCGCTTAGGGCCAGGACATCCAACTTCTTTTCATTCATAACATCGGCAATCATCTCTTTCTTATCATCCGCACTACATCCACGCACATTCAGATAAACCATAAGTGAGTTACAAACTGGTTCTCAAAGCTATGAAAGGTATGTTCCCAAAAAACAACTGGAAGCACTAAGAATGTTCTCATTTGTTTCCCCGAGATGATGATTTTGAGAAATGTGGCAGAGCTCATTATTCTTATAGAATTTATGGTGAGTGAGGAAGGGTGTAAGGAAAGGACTTAAAAGGTGAGGGAGTTTGGTTAGAGAATTAATCAAGTGTGTGTGTGTGAGGGGGAAGGAGGGGTGGTGGGAGGGGACAGGACAATATAAACTACTTCATTCAAGGCATCAGATGAGAAGCTGTTGCTGCTGGATGTATGTAACTATCAGATTGTGCTGTATGAGTCACAAAGACTTAGTCACAAAACAATGTATAATTACACACTCATACATATTTATTTATTTATTTTTCAACATGTTGGCTGTCTCCCACCGAGGAAGGGTGACCCAAAAAAGCAACACTTTCACCATCATTCACATAATCACTGCCCTTGCAGAGGTGCCCAGATGCGACAGTTTAGATGTCACTCCAAACAGCCAATATCCCAAACCCCTCCTTTAAAGTGCAGGCATTGTACTTCCCACCTCCAGGACTCAAGTCCTGCTAACCCTCCTGTCTAACATGCACACGTATGCCAGCTGCATGTCCAAGCCCCTTGCACACAACCTTTTTTACCCCCCGCCCTCCATCCTTTCCTAGGATGACCCCTACCCCTCCTCCCCTCCACTACAGATTTATACACCCTCTAAGTCATCCTATTTTGCTCCATCATCTCTAAATGCTTTTAGTAACTCCACACCACCTCCTAATTTCCCCACTATGAATTCTCTGCATAATATTTACACCACACATTGCCCTTAGACACGACATTTCCACTGCCTCCAGCCCCTTCTTGCTGGAGCATTCACAACCCATGCTTCACACGATAGAAGAGTGTTGGTACCACTATACTGTTGTACATTTTCTTCTTTGCCTCCATGGATAACATTTTTTGTCTCCACAAATACCTCAGTGTACCACTCACCTTTTTTTCCTTCATCAATTCTATGGTTAACCTCATCCTTCATAAACCCATCCGCTGACAAGTTTACTCCCAAATATCTGAACATGTTCACTTCTTCCATACTCCCTCCAATGTGATACCAATTTTCCTTTACCTAACTCATTTGATACCCTCATCACCTTACTCTTATCTATGTCCACTTCCAACTTTCTTCCTTTACACACCTTCTCAAACCCATCTACTACCCTTTGCAACTTCTCTTCAAAATCTCCCAAAAGCATAGTATCATCAGCAAAGAGTAACTGTCAACTCCCATTTTGTATTTGATTCTGCATAATTTAATCCCACCCCTCTTCCCAACACCCTAGCACTTACTTCTTTTACAACTCCATCTATAAATATGTTAAACAACCTGTCTAAGACCTACTTTTACAGGGAAGTAATCTCCCTCTCTCCTATACACCCTAACATGAGCCTCCTCACAGCTACACTCAGGAGACTGTCTCACATTTATACAAGCACTGCCACCACAATACAGCTGGTGAAATAATGGAATAAATTAGAACAAGTTAGAAAGTGATTTAAACTACTCGAAATTAAAAAAAAAATATATACAGTGGACCCCCGCCTAACGAGCAAAATTCATTCCAGAAGCCTGCTCAAGTGCCATTACCGAACGAATTTACTTCCTTAAGAAATAATGTCACGTAGGTTAGTCTATTTCAGACCCCCAAAAATACACTTCCACAAGCACTTATAATATTATACTTACATAATTGTACGATTTCCAGGGTGCTCGTTAGGCGGGGGACCACTGTAAATATAAATGAAATAATTACTGAAAATGGAACACTGAGAACAGCTCCACTCCTGTAGATTTCTACAGATACGTAATTACAAATAGGTAATTAAAAAGGAATCGTATAATCGTTTGTTCCAATGTTTGAGCACCTTACCTTCTATGACAGCCACAGTGAACCAACACACTAACAGTCCCAACACTCCACCTACTTTCAACATTCCAGTTATAATCTCATCTACTTTTACTGCTTTACCAACTTGCAATGGTCAGTCCTCTTCATCCCAAGTATCAAATTTTTGCCACATTAATCTATTTAAAAATGATAGAGGTTAATAATGCATTGTACATTAAGACATGGCTAAGGGAAACCTGTGCATAAAGGAAGATGAAACTACTGCTTATGAATGAGGCAAAGAAACATGCCAGAATGAAAAAGAAAACGGATAATAATTTGGATAGAGATTTTTCAATATTGAGCTCAAATAATATTCAAATGTACCAAGAGAATCTATTTTGACTACATTTACCTGAAGATGGTTTTAAGAGATCATTGTCTGGTCCAGGACTTAGACCAGGCCTCTCCTGTGACCTGATTAACAAGGCTGTTGACGCGCACTTGCATAATCACAGCCTGGTTGATCAGTTGCTTTGAAAACAGATTTATTAGTAATTTCCCTTATGATTAATGGAAGGATGTTGAAAACTCTTGTATCCTCACCAGGATACGATGGGAAGTAATTACAGTGGACCCTCGGTTTTCGTCGATAATTTTTTCCAGAATGCTGTTCGAGTGCCGTTACCGAACGAATTTGTTGCCATAAGGATGAATGTAAATTAGATTAGTTGTTTCAGACCCCAAAAATACACTTACATAATTGTTCGAGTTGGGAGCTGTACAAAAACTGAGGGTTTACTGTATATGTCTTCGTAATACTAGTGGCATAATTTTTGTGAAAAATATTTGCAACTTTTATCCTCTTAATTTCCACATGTTGAATTTTTTTATATTTAATACTAAATGTATTCAATTGTGTAATACAAAATTGTTTGTATTGTTTGTAGTTATAATTTTTTGGATTCATTGTTTGTATATCAAATCAGTAATGTTCATTTATATACACGTGTGTATTTCATATATGTAAATTTAAAATTATATATTGTAATATTTTTCTATATTTTTATTTGTATTTCTTGAATGTAAATGATATTTTTTAATGTTTATAAAAAACTCAAAAATCATATCTAGCACAATTAATGTTCTTTGGAGAAGTTATGGTATGTGATCTCATTATGTGGTTAAATATTTAATTGATAAAAACAACTTGTTGCTGCTGGTGTTTTATTCTGTACGAGCTTTATTAGACTTACTACAGTCCTAATTTATCACGCTTGTTAATGGGTTTCAATATAATGTTTTAATGTTTTCATTCAGTGGGTTCAGAATTATGGGCAGTCCTTGTGGGGGGAAATGTTGATATAAAAGCTTGATATTAACATTGCATAATACATATTGTCTTAGGAAAATGTTGATGTATGAATGAATATACGAGTGAATTTAGCTTGTATGAGGAATGTCTTCTAGCAAGATGATGCTGATTACGCTAACGCTAACATTTTTGTACATATTTTGTACCCGAAGCATGTACAGGTGCATTCCTCAAAAATAAATAAATAAAAAGCTGGCTTGTTTTAATATTAATCTTTCTGAAATACTGAAAGCGAGAGATTTACCCATTACGTATTGGTGACCACAATTTTCCTCGTTTTTTTTTTTCTTTTTTTAATTTATGGTACTATCAGTGCTGTGTGACCCATTCAAGTGCAGTTCTTTTTATGAATAATGCTATAAAAATAATAATAGTAAAATATTGTTGCTGCTGCTGCAGCAGCAGCAACTCTTCTATTTCTGTTTTCTCTTATGGACATAATTTTTTTTTTTTTGCATTTTTTTTATTTGTAACTGTGCATCTCCCTTTCTTTAACCCTCTTCTGTTTATTATTATATTCAAGAGGAAGGGCTAGGTCTGCAAGAGTCATACAACACCTGCAACATGGGATGTAATCAGGTTTGATCTGAGGTAGAGGATGGTAGCTCTAATTCCTTGAATCAAAGGGGTGTTCTTGCCTTATGAATTTACAAACTTTTCACTCAGGAATTTGAAGTGGTGGATCATGACAATAAATATTGTGTATATGGACGTCAGTAACGCATTTGATAAAGTTCCACATGGGAGACTAATGAGAGTAGCAACACATGGTATAGCAGGAGAAATTATCTCCTGGATTGAGGCGTGGTTGACTGATAGACAAACAGAGACTTGGCTATTGCCGCTGTCATTCTCAAATCGTCCAGTCAACCTCTTTCCTCGCCCTAGCATATCCATTTCTGGCTAATATGTTTATTATTCTGTTTTTGTTTGCTTTCACTTTCTGTAGTTTTTTATGCTCTTGTTTCTTGCCTCTGCATCTCCCACTGAACAATAAACCATGATCAATCATTCCTTGTTATATTACAGAGGTACCCTGAGTTTCGTACTTTATTTGTTCCAGAACGCTGTTCAAGTGCTGTTACCGAACGAATTTGTTCCCATAAGGAATAATGTAAATTAGATTAGTCCATTTCAGACCCCCAAAAATACACTTACAAAAGCACTTACAATAATAATACACTTACATAATTGATCGAGTTGGGAGCTGTACGAAACTCTTGGTACCACTGTACTATATTGTTTGAGAAATATGGTAAATCTTTATTTGTATGATGAATTCAAAATGGAAGGCAAGTGTATAGGAGATTCCTGGTGATGTGATTAATGAACAGAGGAAATATTTTAGTGGCTGGAATGCCTACAAAGTTTATTTTTTACTTTTAAATTAGATTTTTTTTTAATTCTGTGAAATATTGGCCAAATTACTGACTTTTGTGCACTTTATAGGGAAGTTTTGATAGTTTAATACGTGGTTTCTTGTGCTCAGTCAACAGAATGGAAGGCATACTAGTGAAATAGCTTAAAATTTAGTCAAATTGAGCAATTGAATTGGCTTAAAATAAGCCTCAAAGTCGGAGAAATCGCCAAAGCATAAATTGAGCCCAGACCACTAACTTTGTGCCTGCATAATTCCACAAGTTTTCCATCAAATTTCATTTCTTTAAATGTGTACACAGTACTTTTAATTTCAGGGGTCTGGACAGTGAAAGGGTTAACATAGCTAAAAACACATTTCTTTTGCATATATATAACTTAAAAAAACTACTTACCTGATGTTGATTCCAGGGTTCACCACTCTCAGCCCAGTCACAGATAAGGTTTCCTAGTTGCTGGCTTTGGGTGTTGGCTACATGCAGTCCAACACATGCACCACAGCCTGGCTGATCAGGAACTGATGAACTCAAGTTCTCTCTTGAAGACAGATTTGTTGATAATCCCTCTTATGCACTAAGGGCATTGAAAAGTCTTGGTCCTCTTACAGTTATGGAATTCTCTCTCACCCCCAGCAACCTCCCCAACACCACACACACCTCACAACCTCCCTACCACACACACACCTCACAACCTTCCCCCACGTCTCAACATCCCCACATGCCTCACAACCTCCCCACATGCCTCACAACCTCCCCACATGCCTCACAACCTTCCTCTACACCTCACAACCTTCCTCTACACCTCACAACCTCCCCACACGCCTCACAACCTCCACACACGCCTCAACCTCCCCACACGCCTCAACCTCCCCACACGCCTCACAACCTCCCCACACGCCTCACAACCTCCCCACATGCCTCACAACCTCCCCACATGCCTCACAACCGTCCCCACATACCTCACAACCTCCCAACACACCTCACAACCTCCCCATACACCTCACAACCTCCCCACATGCCTCAACTTCCCCATACACCTCAACCTCCCCATACACCTCACAACCTCCCCATACACCTCACAACCTCCCCCACATGCCTCAACCTCCCCACACTCACATTACAAAAAGTACAATTCAAGGGACTTGTGTTATCAGTAGTTCAGGTGTTTGACTTAATTTATATGGGAAGTGAATATATTATATATACAGTACCTACGAAAGTGATATTAAATGTAGGATACCTAAAACTTTATCTATTTATACAGTGGACCCCCGGATTTCGTCAATTCTTTCCAGAATGCTGTTCGAGTGTCATTACCGAACGAATTTGTTCCCATAAAGACTAATGTAAATTAGATTAGTCCGTTTCAGACCTCCAAAAATACACTTACAAAAGCACTTACAAAAATACACTTACATAATTGTTCGAGTTGGGAGCAGTACGAACTCTGGGGTTCCTCTGTACATGTATACTATGTAAAATATAAATACAGTAATGAGTTAGCTTTAAGTTTTGCCTAAAACACAACATAATGAGCTTCGTAGGATCCCCGTATCTATTGGTCTGGTAACCGTGGTTTACCATGGATCGAAAATAACCCTTAATTCCACTTAATAATGACTTCAAAGTGTAAAAGTAGAGAAGCTGGCAGTTCCTCAAAGCCTAAGAGAAGAAGTGAAGTGATTCCCATCAGTGAAAAAGTGATAATTCTCCACTTGTGCATAATTTATCAAACTTTATAATAGGTGTGTATGTAAACAAAAAAAGACATGTATATAGGGTTCGCTACTATTCACGGTTTCGGTATCTGTGGCAGGTCCTTGGAACTCAACCCCCATGGATATGGGGTATTACATAATGCCCACATTGTCATCTTCTTATGTTATCTCTCCTAAACTCATGAAATCGTAATAACACTATTCCAAACACTCCATGAAACAGGTAAAAGTTTGAACCCATGGTGAGGGAGTCACCCACGGTGAGGGAGTCACCCACGGTGAGGGAGTCACCCACGGTGAGGGAGTCACCCACGGTGAGGGAGTCACCCACGGTGAGGGAGTCACCCACGGTGAGGGAGTCACCCACGGTGAGGGAGTCACCCACGGTGAGGGAGTCACCCACGGTGAGGGAGTCACCCACGGTGAGGGAGTCACCCACGGTGAGGAGTCACCCACGGTGAGGAGTCACCCACGGTGAGGGAGTCACCCACGGTGAGGAGTCACCCACGGTGAGGGAGTCACCCACGGTGAGGGAGTCACCCACGGTGAGGGAGTCACCCACGGTGAGGGAGTCACCCACGGTGAGGGAGTCACCCACAGTGAGGGAGTCACCCACAGTGAGGGAGTTACCCTGGCCTGGAGTTTTACCACTTGCTTGTCACAGGTTCGAGTCCTACCTGTTTCACGGTTAGTCTTTTATATGCAATATTGACAAATTTTTGGGATCACATTTATAGTATTATTATTATAATCATAACTAAGTGCTAAACCCAGACTGTATTTATAGTATTGTTTATAGATCACAAAAACTAAAATCATAATTCACAACCTAATACGTCAGACCAATTTGAATATTAAAATAAAAAGAAATAAGGTAAAGGCATACAATGCAACAGATTTCAGGATTAAGAAATACAATAGGGAGTGATCTGAATCCACTAATGATAACTAATTTAACACAAGACTAAAGATAATGTAAACATTTGGGCTAACTCAAGTAGGTTTTAAGAGGCAACAGAACTCTTATTAAGTGGTAATGCACTGTATAGCAGTCACTAAGGATTCACTTTATACAAATTCACTAATGTGAAAGGATGAAATTATTTTAAGGCAAGTAATGTGTGCATGTGCATTTTTTAGGCCTAGCTCTATTGCTCACTTTATATAATATTGTATTATTATTATAATCAAATAGAAGCGCTAAACCACAGGGGTCATACAGCGCTGCAGGTTATTGCAGGATGCAGGGAGAATGGGTTGTAAGAGGGAGATGGATGATTAGTAGGGTATGGAGTGCAGCAGGACAGTGGATAGTGCAGGGATAGAGGGTAGCAAGAGATCGAGGTAGAAGGGACTGAGAGAGGTGCTAAAGGTATAATCTTCAGAGTTTGTGTAGTAAGTCAGTTTCTGTCAAAAAGTCAACGAGAGTCAGGATTAAAGGAGGGTATATCAGCAAGAAGGGAAGGTAAAGAAAGGGCCGCAGAGCGAAGACGCCGTTGGAGGTAAATTCTGTGCGCTCATTGATAAAGTGGACAGTCCAACAGAATATGTTGAACAGACACTGGAACCTGACAATGCTCACAGAGAGGGACAGGGAGCCTCTCCATGAGATACCCGTGCGTAAGACGAGTGTGGCCAATGCGAAGACGGGAGAGTGTAGTCTCCCAACCTCGACATTGGTAACAAGAAGAAGGCCAGAAACCTATACTTGGTTTAATAGAATGAAGTTTGTTATTTAGCAGGTCAGACCAGCGTTGTTGCCAACGGGTGCGAAGGTGGGTAGCAATGACCGCAAAATAGTCAGTAAAAGGAACACCTCTATATGAAACTGGAAGGTCATGTACTGCTGACCGCGCAGCAGTGTCTGCCTGTTCATTGCCCTGTACGTCAACATGACCAGGGACCCAACAAAAAACAATATCTTTGTGCTTGCTAGAGATACGGCGTAACCAAAGTTGGATACGAAGAACTAGGGGGTGAGGTGTATCAATTTTACGGATAGCCTGTAAAGCACTAAGGGAGTCTGAAATGACCACAGATACAGGCATAGATGCAATACGGATAAGTGCCACAAGAATGGCATACAATTCAGCCGTAAATATGCTAGCCGAGGGTAATAGATGCCCTCGCACGACGCTGTCCGGAAACACTGCTGCAAATCCGATGCCATCAGACGACTTTGAACCATCAGTGTACACTGCGATGGCATGGGAATGAGAGCGGAAGTGGTCTAGAAAAAAAAGAGCGAGAAGCCGCCGTAGGTAGGCGGGCTTTCACGCAAGGTAGAGGAATAGAACAGACACGGACAGCAGGAACTTCCCAAGGGGGTAGGGGAAAGGGAGATGTCACATGAACATATAGAGGTGGTAGCTGAAGGGAAGACAAGAGTGAATGTAGATGAAGAGAAAAGGGACGAAGTAAACAGGGGAGACGAACAAATAAAGAGCGTCTACTAACATCTGTAACAATCCCATACATGGAAGGATTGCGGAGGTCATGAGAGCGAACATAATAGCGAATGCAATGTGCATCACGACGATCGGACAAGGATGGAATGTTCGCTTCTACATAGAGGCTCTCAACCGGGGAAGAAGGAAATGCACCAAGGCATAAGCGTAATCCCTGGTGATGGATGGGATTAAGGATGGAAAGAGTAGCAGGGGAGGTCGCCGAATATATATGGTCACCATAATCGAGTTTTGATAAAATTAGGGCTGAATGTAGACGAAGGAGAGTTCTACGATCAGCCCCCCATGAAAGATGTGTGAGGGTTTTAAGGAGGTTCAGCCAGCTGTGACAAGTTGCCTTAAGAGAGGTAATATAAGGTTTCCAGGACAATTGACGGTCAAACAGGAGGCCGAGAAACCTGACTGTATCACGTTCTGGAATACGTGAGCCGTATAGGTACAATGGATGATCAAAGACCATTGAACATCTAGTAAACGTAACCTGATGAGTTTTGCCACTAGAAAATTTAAACCCGTGAGTGGTGGCCCAATCAGAAACCCGGTTGATGGCATGCTGGAGGGAAACTGCAATGAGGTGACAGTCAGCACCTGCACAAGCTATAGCAAAGTCATCCACATAGAGCGATGACCAAATATTGGATGGGAGAACAGATGCCAGATTATTTATAGCAAGGAGAAAGTGTGTTGTGCTCAGAACACAACCCCGGGGGACACCTTCAGCTTGGACAAATTCCGGGAAAAGCTCATTACTAACCCGGACACGGAAATGTCTGTCAGTTAAGAAGGCCTTAAGGAACAATGGTAGGTTGCCTTGGAGGCCTAAGGAGTGGGCCTGGGCCAAGATATTATATCTCCAAGTTGTGTCATAAGCCTTCTCAAGGTCGAAAAAGATGGCGATAATTGAGAGTGGTTATTAGCGAAGGCATTATGAATATACGTATCCAAGTGCAGTAAGGGGTCAATGGCAGAACGGACTTTACGAAAGCCATATTGACTAGGGGAGAGACTATTATGCGTCTCTAAATACCACATCAAACGTCTATTAACTAGACGTTCCATCACCTTGCAAACTGCACTGGTAAGAGCGATGGGACGGTAGTGGGGAGGTATCACGTCCCGTAGTACCCGGTTTGCGAAAAGGGAGAACAATAGCAGACTTTCACAGCTGGGGAAGAACTCCTTGCGACCATATAAGATTATAGTCGTAAGAGGACAGTATGAGCATACTGATGTAAATGCTGTAGCATATGAATATGTATGCCATCTGGCCCAGCTGCCGATGATCGGCAAGCAGTGTGTGTTGCCTCCAGTTCTTGAAGGGTAAAAGGCACATTATAGGATTCTTCCCTAAGAGAAGAAAAATCTAAGGGCTTTAACTCGCTGGCAGACTTAGAAGAAAGGAACGAGGGGCATAGATGGAGCCCCTGAGAAATGCGGACCAGATGATTACCAATTTCAGTGGCAACGGCAAGAGGGTGTGCTATATCGACACCGGCAACCTGAAGAACAGGAGCCGGGTCGGGGGAGAATTTACCACTTAATTTCCGCACTTTCTTCCAGACTGCACTCACCAAGGAAGCCGAAGTGACAGTAGAAATGTAAACTCGCCAGCAAGTGCGTTTAGCGTCACGTATGACACGACGAGCAATAGCTCTCTTCTGCTTAAAATCAAGGAGTCTCTCTGTGGTTCTGTTATACCGATACCTGCCCCACGCAGCGCATTTCAAACGTACTGCCAGAGCACAAGCAGGAGACCACCAAGGCACGCAAATTCTGAGAATGCTTGCTCGAGGTTTGAGGAATAGAATGTGAAGCCGCTGTGAAGATGGAGGACGAAGAGAGATGTAAAACCTCATCAATGGAGGACGAGGAAGGAACCTCATGAAAGGCAGTAAGATGTGCGTAAAGGTCCCATTTCGCCCGGTCAAATTGCCAGCGTGGGCAACGAGGAGGTGGAAAAAACGAAGGGGACTTAAGGATGATTGGGAAATGATCGCTGTCATGTAAGTCCGAGAGGACAGACCAGGTGAAGTCAAGGACTGTTGAGGAAGAGCAGATGGAGAGATCGATACAGGAGAAAGAATGAGTTCGAGGATCAAAATGGGTAGGAGTACCCGTATTTAAAACATGGAGGGGGAGAGAAGCAAGAAATGCCTCCAACTGAACGCCACGGGAGTCACAGTGCGACCATCCCCAGAGAAAATGGTGTGCGTTAAAATCGCCAAGTAACAGAAGGGGTGGAGGTAAGGAAGAAACCAGAAAATTAACATCTGGGATAAAAAATGCACGCGAAGGGGAGAGATATAAAGAACAGTGTATACCACTTATTCAAGTGGATACGGACTGCGGTGTAATGTAAGGAAGAAGGAACATAGAGCTGATGGTATGGAACACCAGTGCGTATAAGAAGAGCACTTTCGTTAAAGGTTCCATCGGAAAAAGGATCTGATGAATATAACAAGTTATAGCCTGAAAAGGGCCTGATAACAGTGGATTGTAATTTGGGTTCTTGCAAACAGACCCCCAACAGGGAAAAACTGGGAGAGCAACACCTGAAGTTCACCCTGGTTACCCCTGAGGCCTCGGATATTCCAATGCAAATAAGCCATGATTTATGGAGAGAAAGATATAAGTCGAAGAGAGAGGAATCTATGGACTAGGGCTAGAAAAGTCCACGTATGGAGGCAGCGGAAGATCTGTAATCAGAGGAGGAGGAGGGCGTTGTGAAGGAAGGAGGGGTGTAGACGAAGAAGAGAGGAGGAGGAGGAACCTCAGGTGGAACGGTGTACATCATCGTTCCAGTCTCTGAAATATATTCTGCGATAGCTTCCAGTGTTTCGGAAGACAAAGATGCAGAATGTGGGACGACATTAGAAATGGAAGGAGAGTGAGCCACTATCGGGAGTCTATAGACTGTACTAAAGTAG